>JAUZST010011270.1:0-11996 GCA_034779995.1 Parotocinclus haroldoi | reverse complement strand
ACACACACACACACACACACACACACACACACACACACACACACACACACACACACACACACACACAGAGAGACAGAGAGAGACAGAGAGAGAGAGAGGGAGAGGGAAAGAGAGGGAGAGAGAAGGAGAGAGAAGGAGAGAGAGAAATATCCCCTAATCTTTGTGAGAAGTGTATTACAAAATAAAATATCACAATTGAATCCACCGATATAAATGTATTCAAATATTTAGCCTAGTTCTAAGTTTAGCCTTTGTATTTAAAATTTTTCTTATGTTGGAAAGAATCCACTGTCTCACTGTATTGTCTTAAATGATATATATATCATTGATTTAATTTGTCCATTTGATTTGACTTTATATGCTTTGAGTGTTGCTCTTTGTTTAATCTGCACTTGTGCATTTGTCAAATAGCAATAATAACTATAACACTATCATTATTATTGTTGTGTTGTATATATTTCCTGTGTTATCAACTGAATTGTTTTGGATAGCTGCACCTCATAAATCAATAAATATAATTTAAAATAATGAAATGATGATTATATTGTGAACCCAATTAGTTCAAATATATCTTCGAAGTGAATGCCAATTCAAGAAGGTAATTTTGATTTTAATCTTTGCTTGAATCTGACTTACACAATCATGTTCAGAGATAAAGAGGTCACAAATAGATTTGCATTGATTTCTGTTCACTTCATCTATAAAAAGCTATTCAGTTGCCTACGCTGGCTGACCAAAAAAATAGCAAGAATATACTGGTCAACCAGCTTCACCAGCAACTTTTTGTGACTGCCTATGCTGGCTAAACAACAAAACCACCAAGATCATACTGGGCAACCAGCAAATCCACCACCACACCAGCTTAACCCAACATGGATCTGATGCTGGTCAATGCTTGTTTTCTTTCAGCAGGGTGGCTAGCAAAAACATTCTTGAAACAATTAGAAAGGTCTTAAACGAGCATTAGCCTTGAAAAACAGTGAAATACAGCTTTGGAGCTTACATGTACAAATACTGTTACTCACTTTAATAGACGCGGATGGTTAAACAAGACGGATTGAATAAAGTTCGTCTCATGCCGAGTACAGTATTCTCTAAACAGCGTGGTTAGCATTACTATTCATTGGTGCACTCCAGAGGCCACCTAGCGTCTGAACTAGCAGGTACACTAAATAGAGGGCTGAAATAAGTGAAATAACAAATTTGTACAGTCTATGAAGAATCACTGAAACCACGTGCAGCATGAAAGCATAGCTAGAAAGAGCAGAACCAGAAGGTAACACAGCCAAAAGGCATCACGTGAGACATCAGAAACCCACCTCCCTAGCAATCAACAAACCTGATCGCACCAAGGAGGCAAGAAGAGAGAACCCCAGATCAGCAAAATATTTTTTGACTGTGGCTTTTTAGACCAGTTAGCAGTCTCCAGGGTAACTAGAAAGATTGTAGCCTAAAAAGCACTATATAAATAAATTAGACTAGCTGTCCAGCTAGTCTGGGCTTCGATCCCATTGATCTTGGGTTTTGTATCCTTGTTTAAGGGCAGAGCTTGGGGTTCATCATCAATCAGACTTGTCGTGATCTGGTATGTTGGGTTGCAGTCTACTTGCTGTATGTACGATTGCTTAGATTTGTTGATTCCTGGGGAGGTGGGTTATTGATGTCATATGTGATCCCTCTTGGCTTTGTTACCTACTGGTTCTTCTCTTTTTTAGCTCTTTTTAGATATGGCTTTTGCTGCCATATCTTATGCTGCCGTAGTCTCATGTTACATTTTGTATCAGTGGTTCAATTTTCTCTCCAAGCTTGTGGTTCCTTCATCAGCTAATCAGTTAATTTCTCCCTCCTCTGGTTGATTGGGATTGCCATCCAACGAGGACGCAAGATCATAAGGTGACTCTTTGTAGCAAATTCACAATTCAGAGAAGGGTTTCAGATGAATGTGTATCATTGGAGTCGACATATCCAACTTTGAAAATGGGGAGTACCTGTAATGTACACAGTATTAGAGTCTATATTTAGTCTATATTTTATATTCTCCACTCTTTATAGCTTGGGAATTTGAGCCATGTGAAATGAGCTACCAGGTAGCATGACAAGGTTCAGTTTCATCACGTCATATGATTCCTTGGGTAACATTTCTTCAGTTCTTTTGTACATTAAATCACAGGCCTCAGTAATTATATCCCATAGCTTCTCATATTGCTACCATAATACAGTCTCAGAGTCAGTACACCCCTTACATTTTTCTATCGTTTCATGTGACAACACTAAAGATGACACTTTGATACAATGTAAAGTAGTAAGTCTACACTTTACAGTAAATTTGCTGTGCCCCACTGCAAGTTCAACATACATCCTCAGAGTGAAGAACTCTCTGAGGATCTGAAAAACAATAATTGTCGCTGTACATGTAGAGAGACCAGGCTATAAGAAGTCTGCCAACACCCTGAAAGTGAGCTGCAGCTCGGTGGAGAAGACCATACATCGGTTTAACAACACAGGCTCCACTCAAAACAGGCCTCACCATGGTCGGCCAAGAAGTTGAGTGCACATGCTCAGTATCATATCCAGAGGTTTGCTTTTGAAAGTTTACATAGGAGTGCTACCAGCATTGCTGCAGAGGTTAAAGGGGTGGGGTGTCAGTCTGTCAATGCTCAGACTGTACGCTGCACACTGTAACAAACTGTGGCTGTCATCCCAGAAGAAAGCCTCGTCTAAAGATGCTGCAGAAGAAAACAGTTTATTGAAGGCAAGCAGACTAAGGACATGGATCACTGGAACCCTGTCCGGTGGTGTGATGAGACCAAGATAAACATATTGGGTTCAGATATTATTATGCGTGTGTGGTGGCAAACAGGTGAGGAAGTGTTTCTTGCCTATAGTTAAGCATGTGTCACATGCACAGACTGCTTATGTGACCACACACGACCACCATCACCTGCCCACTGATTACATTCACCTGTTCCTCATTATCTCTCTGTCTATTTAAGCACCACACATCCGTTCACTCCCCGCTACGCTACTTGGCTCGTCCTCATTGCTCTATGCTATTTGCTGTTCTCTGTATTATCGTTGCCTTACCGTTATCGACTCTGCTCGCTCTCCTACTTCATCTCTGCCTCATCACCGATATTGTTGTTTATTTATGTTTGATTCCAGACCGTCTGACCTCATTTTTGCCTGCCGTTTCTGTGAATAAATGCCTGCCTGCCTGCGACGCTGTGCTTGAGTACGCACTTTTCCGAGCTCCGCAAGATGGACTCAGCGGCGTCTGGGCAGCCCGAGCCTGCAGATACTATCTCCATGCTGAATGTCTCATGGAAGCAGCCCAAGCCATAACTCAGATGATTTCTGGCCAGCGAGCCCCGGAGAATCTTGCTCCGACTGTGGAACGGCTTGTGCTTCAGGTGTCGCAGCTTTCTCAGTCTGGACAGACTTCACCGGAGCTGTTCCACTGCCTTCCAGCCCAGTGCGGTCAATGTCACCCTCTGCTGGATATACGCTTGCTCTGCCTGAAAAGTATGATCTGTATTTTGCTCACTCTTTGCCAAAGTCTGATTCAGCATGGATAGTTCTGATCATCTTCCTGCTTACCAGTCCGTTGAGCCACAACCATTTGGCCCGGTAAGGCCCGAAGGCCGAGGAATACCAGAGGTTCCTGAGTGCGTTTCGAGGGGTTTCCCAGCACCACTGTGATGGTCGTTTGGTGGCGAAGCTCTGCAGTTCCGCACACTTGCAGCACAGAGTTCTTGAACCAGAAAGTGCTTCTTCCTTCCATCCGGCATCGAGTCACCGCAGCCAATGGCCAACCGCTGGGGTTGGGGCTCCTCTCCTGTATTACCACCCTGGTACACGTGGGCGCTACTCACGATGAAATCACCTCCCTCTTCCCGTTAGATCCCCTGACACACCCCGTTTGTCTTGGGACTGCCGTGGCTCCGTCTACATGTCCCCATCATTTCCTGTGCTTTGGGAGAGCTCACTCAGTGGTCAACCTTCTGCCACCAGAACTATCTACAGCTGCTTTTCCTCCAGCTCAACTCCATTCAACCTCCTGTCCTCTGTCTTAACGTCCCTTCGGAGTACTTGGACCTAGCCTCAGACCTTGAAGAAGGTACACCCGCTCCTCTTCCTCTACATCACGCTATTGAGCTGGTGGACAATGCACTCCTGTCTAAAGTGAGGGTCTACCTTCTATGGCCAACGGAGGATGCTGCCATGACAGCTTATATATCGGATTACCTCCACCTCAGTATCATAGACCCTTTAACCTTGCCCGTGTTGGCCGGGTTCTACTTCATCCCGAAGTCAGATATTTCCCTGAGGCTGTGCATTGACTACTGGGGTCTTGACAGGATTACCAAAAGATACACCTACCGCCCCTTTTTCATAAAGGTAGACACCTCCTGGGTATTAGAGCTGTCCTTTCCCAGTGCCTAATGGAACCATCAAAACTACATCCTGTGGTGTTCTTTTCCCACAAACTTACCCCATCCGAGTGGAACTAAGATGTGGGGGACAGAGAACTCCTTGCGATCAAGCTAGCTCTGGAGGAATAGTGACACTGGGTGGAGGGAGCTCAACACCAGGTGACTGTGCTTACTGATCACAAGAATCTAGAGTACCTCAAGTCGGCCAAAAACCTCAACCGCTGTCAGGTCCAATGGTCCCTCTTTTTTACTCATTTAAACCTTGCTAAAAGGTGAACACCCTTTCACGATTTCTAAAACCTTCCTCACAGGCACATGCCACATGCTTCTTCAGATCTCTGCCACCGACTCCTCGGCTCATCTCTCCCCTTGTTCAGGACACCCTGGGGAGACATGCACGCACCAGCTTCTGGCCTCCCAGTATTGGTGGAAAACCACGCGCAAGGATATACATTCCTTCCTTGCCTCCTGACCCACCTGTGCTCAGAGTAAGATTCCTCTCACTCTTCCGGCTGGCCGTCTAGTCCCCATATGCCTCAACGCCCCATGTCACATCTTGCATTGGATTTCACGGATCTCCCCTCATCCCAGGGCTACACCACCATCCTCACCATTGTGGATTGTTTCTCCAGGGCTGTCAAATTTATTCCATTCCCCAAGCTACCTACAGCCTTTGAGATGGCAGAAGCACTCTTTAGCAGGGTGTTTACCATGTTTGGGAACTCCAAGGTCATCCACATAGACAGGGGTCCTTAGTTTACCTCCGCCGTCTGGTCGGCTTTTTTGGAAAATCTGAGGGTAGCTGTCAGCCTCACTGCAGGCTACCCAGTCCAAAAGACAGTATGAAAGGGTTAACAAAGATGTGGGGTTATTGTATGGACAACCTGGACAACTGGGCTCGATTCCTCCCCTTGGCTGAAATCGCCCAGATCTCCCTCCGCCACTCTTCCACTGGCCTCACACCTTTCCAGTGTATTCTAGGCTATCAAACCCCATTTGAACCATAGGACTCCATACCCTCAGATGCCCCTGCTGTGGTCTTCTGGTTTGACAGGAGTGAGGCTATCTGGGGCCAGGTACACTGCCACATCACACAGGTTGTCAGCAGGTGCAAGACGCTTGACAGCGGAGTCATGAGTGGAACTTTCCTACGGGCGAGTTTGGTTCTCCACCTGGAACCTTTACCTACAGGGGAGTAGCAAACTACATCCTAGATTCACTGGACCTTTTAAAATCCTTAAGAAACTCAATTCCATAACCTACCGCCTATCCCTTTCTCACATGCGCACTCACCTCTTTTTCCATGTTTCTCTTCTAAGGCCATTTGTCTCTGGTCTGCTGGCAGATACTCCCACTCTACAGCCGCCACCTGCAGAAGTTGACAGTGTCCCCACTTTTACGCAGTCTTTTGGATTCCCGGAGGCATGGCACATGGCTCCAATACCTGGTTTACTGGGAGAGTTATGGCCCAGAGGAACGCTGCTGGGTGGGAAGGATATTCTGGATGCCCTTCTCATCTGGGTTTTCCACACCCGGACTGCCCAGCGCCGTCGTGGCAAGTCTGTTGTCGCACACCGACCCATTAAGCCTCATCCATCCTAAACCTAAATGGGTTCATGGGGGGTTTGGGGGGCACGGACTATCACACGATCACCTTCAACTGCCCACTGATTACATTCACCGTACGTCTATTTAAGCACCACACATCTGTTCACTCCCCGCTATGGCTCATCCTCGTTGCTCCACGCTATCTGCCATGCTGTGCATTATAGCTTCCTTACCATTATCAACTCTGCTCGCTCTCCTACTTCATCTCTGCCTCATCTCTGATGTTGTTGTTTATTCCTGTTTGACCCTAGACCTTCTGTGCTTGAGTCTGCTCTTTTCTGAGCTCTGCGTTACAGCATGGTGGTGGGTGGTGGTGATGTCACAGTTTGAATCTAAGGATAAAAGTGCAAGCTCCCTGATGTCATCATGCTTGAGTGGATTTCAGTAGCAACCTGTAAAGCTCTAGTGAACTCCATGCCCAAGAGGGTTAAGGAAGTAATGGAAAATAATGGTGGTCACACAAAATATTGGGCACAATTTAACCGTTTATTCCTTGGAGTACTCACTTTTGTTGCCTGCGTTTTAGACATTAATGGCTGTGTGATGGCAAAACAAATGTTATACCAACTGTATACTGACTACTTTACATTGTATGAAAGTGTCAGGTCTTCAGTGTGAAAAATGGGAGGGCAACACTCACTTTTGTGAGATACTGTAGATAGTACTTAATTAAAAAAAGTTTCAAAAGTGGTATCTTATTGCCTTTTTTATATCTCTTGCTGTGTGGCAAAACACCATCTGAAGCTCAAACTGGATAAAACTTCCTCCCAGCAGAGAGCTCCTTAACACTTTTTTCCATATAAGTGTATGGAATGGTATAACTAAGAATTTAATACACAACCCCAAATCCGAAAAAAAGTTGTGTCCCCCTGCACCTCTGCACTGGCACCACGCATGAGAAGTTCATCACCCTCCTCCCAGCAGCGTCTCTCACTCACTCCATCATCCTTGGATGCATGCATCCATGGCTGCGTCTTCACGACCCTACCATCTCCTGGGGTGCGAAGGAGCTACTGAAGTGGTCCCCCTTCTGCTTCAACAACTGTTTAGACCTTCCGGACTTCCAGCTGAATGCAGTCCTACCCCCGGACCAGCCCGGTATGCTTCCAACTAACGTCCCACAGGAGTACGCAGACCTGACAGTAGTCTTTGGAGAAGGTATGCCCACCCCTCTACCTCCGCACAGACCTTATGATTGTGCCATCGACCTTCTGGAAAACATCACATTGCCTAAGTCTCGGTTATACCCTCTATCACCTGCAGAGGAGACCGCCATGCAGGACTATATCCCAGAATACCTCCAACTCGGCCTTATTCGATGCTCCACCTCCCCAGTATCGGCAGGCTTCTTTTTTATACCCAAATCTGATGGTACTTTGAGACCATGTATCGACTATCCCCTACCCCTGGTGCCCTGGTGCTTTGGTTTGGCCAATGCCCTGTGGTCTTTCAGGCCTTCATTAATGACGTGCTTCGGGACATGTTGGTACACTTCGTCACGGTATACCTCGACGATATCCTGGTTTACTCCCCCGACCTCCCTTCCCACATAACCCAGGTACGACAGGTTATATAACGTCTTGATAACCACCTCCGAGTAAAAGCAGAGAAATGCCAATTTCACTCCCAGTCAGTCAGCTACTTGGGTTACCTCATCTCCACCATGGGGTTAGCCATGGATGACAAGAAAGTGACCGCAGTCCTGCGCTGGCCCACCCCTCGCATGATCAAAGATCTCCAGTGGTTCCCAGGCTCTACTCACTTCCCTCCTTCAGGGCAAGCCTCATACTCTCCATTGGTCTCCTAAGGCCAAGGTCGCCTTCGAGGACCTTAAATCCACCTTCTCCCGAGCTCCAGTGCTGGGTCACCCGTATCCTAACCGACCTTTCACCCTGGAAGTGGACGCTTCCTGTCACTTTCTTTTCCTCGTCAGCAGAGCAGAACTATGACGTGGGAGATCGAGAACATGGAGACACTGGCTGGAGCGGGGCCAGCATCAAGTGACGGTTCTGACAGACCACAAGAATTTGGAATACCTCAAGGCAGCGAGATGCCTAAACCCCCGCCAAGCCTGATGGGCACTATTTCTTGCCCATTTTGATCTGGTCATTTCGTACCGACCAGCTAACAAAAACACCAAGGCGGATGCGCTTTTGCAATGCTTCGGAGGCTACTGAAAAGCCTCATCCTGCCTCCCTCCTGCTTTATTGGAGTAGTACAGTGGGACCTCAAACGAGGAGGCTCTCAGCACAGCACGCCCTCCGCCAGGCTGTCCTCCTGACAGAAAGTACGTTCCTCCGTATTTTCGCGATTGACTACTTACCTGGGCTCACGTTTCCCCCTCTACCCAGGCGAAACCCGCACCTTGCAGCTGCTGACCCCACGTTTTTGGTGGAAATCCATGTCCACGTCAACATATTCGTTGCCTCGTGCACAGTCTGTGCGTAATGCAAGACACCCCGTACTCTCCCGGCAAGCCGGATTCTTCCTCTACCTATCCCTCAGAGGCCCTGGTCCCACGTGGCTTTAGATTTTGTCAGGGACCTTCCCTCACAAGAGTTCACCATGGTTCTCACCACTGTGGATCGCTTCTCCCGAGAGGTTATATTTTTACCCTTCCGCAAGTTGCAGATGGCCTTCGAGACTGCAGAGGCACTGTTCGCCAAAGGATTCACCTGCTTCGGGATTCCCAACTCCATCCACACGGACAGGGGTCCGCAGTTCACATCAGCTGTATGGGCGGCCTTTCTAGTCAAACTGGGAGTCTCGGTGAGTGTCATGCATGTTCGTCATCGTGATCGGTCCGTCATAGCGCTATCCGCCTTTACGCGTTCCACTACGGTCAGTCTGGTGACATCCCCTAGTGCTTCGGGGGCTCACTGCGTCGCCCTGTTTAGAACGCACCCCGAAGCAGCTCATTCTTTTTGCAGATTGGATAGCCTTTTTGCTCCGCCCTTTTAGTTCTCCCTTCCTTTTGTCCCCCTGCGTCGTGTACACCCATTATACGCATATTTGGGTCCTATTCTCAGTATCATAACAGAACGACGTGGCCTGCCATGGACCCAGCGACTCCTCGCGACGGTTCTGACATCGCCCGTCTTCAGGGCGAAGCAATTGAGCGCAACGAGGCGGCCATAAAGTGCCTCACCGCGTGCCTGGCCCAAGCTACGATAGCCGGTACTCCTGTTCACTATGCCACCCCCGAGGCGCTTTTCCGGCGACCTCGAGAAATGCAGGGGGTTTCTTTTACATTGCGGGCTCGTGTTCGAGCTGAAACCCTCGTGCTTTCCTTCAGAGCGATCCAAGGTGGCATACATGATCTCCCTTCTCTCAGGAAGGGCCCTGGAATGGGCCACCGCCGTCTGGGAGCAGAAGGGCCCGGACTGTGCTACTGAGGCAACCTTCTCCGCCGCCCTTAAGGAAACCTTTCTCCACCCTTCAGGGAGGAGCCAGGCGGGACACCGACTGGTGGAAATCACCCAGGGGAATCATCCGGCCGCTGACTACATCGTGGAGTTCCGCACCTTGGCAGCTGAGACGGGGTGGGACGAAGCGCCCCTTTCCGTCCTTTTCCACCGGGGGTTTAACGATGTCCTGAAGGACGAACTTGCGTTTCGTGACCCCCCCCCCCACCTCCCTATCCGAGTTCTACAAACTGGTGGCGTCACTTGACACCCACATTCGTCAGCGGGCTTCCACACGCGATCACCGCGCCCTTTTGCGAGGGCGTGACACGTCTCGGCCTCATCTGGTCCTGCCCCTGACCGGGCTTTACCCCCCCACCGCCCATTTGATTGCGCCATCAACCTCCTGCCAGGTACCACGCCCCCCAGAGGGAACCTCTTCTCCCTTTCGGACCCCGAACGCAGAGCTATGAAGGAGTCCATCAGGGACGCCCTTAAGCAGGGCTTCATCCGCCCATCTTCTTCTCCTGCCGGGGCCAGCTTCTTCTTTGTCGGCAAAAAAGATGGCACACTTCGTCCCTGTATTGACTACCGGGGCCTAAACAGCATCACAATCAAAGATCACTACCCCTTGCCTCTGATATCTTCGGCTTTCGAGTCGCTGCAGAGGGCACGTATTTTTACTAAGCTGGACTTGCGAAATGCGTACAACCTCATTCGCGTCCGAAAGGGAGACGAGTGGAAGACGGCCTTTATCACGCCTAGCGGGCACTATGAATATCGGGTCATGCCCTTCGGTCTGATGAACGCCCTGGCCGTCTTCCAACGCTACCTTAACGAGGTGCTCAGGGAGGCGTTGGACCGGTACGCCTATGTCTATTTAGATTACATTTTGATGTTTAGCATTTTGATGTGGGGATAGAGAGATGCTTGCCGTGAAACTCCTTGGAGGAGTGGCGGCATTGGCACCCGGCACCCTTTCATGGTGTGGACCGACCACAAGAACCTGCCGTACGTTCAGCAAGCCAAAAGGATGAACGCCAGGCAAGCGCGTGGGCATTTTTCTTTGGTCGGTTCCACTTCACCCTGTCGTACCGACCGAGCTCCAAGAACGTTAAGCCGGACGCTCTCTCACACCTTTGGGAGCCCGATGACGCCCCTACCCAGCCCGAGCCCATTCTACCCCCTGGTCAGATACTGGCCCCCCTGTCCTGGGACAGTCACTCGGGCCCAAACTACCGAGCCTGACCCGGGAGGCGGCCCCCCGGGCAGACTTTTTGTACCCTCGAACATACGGGACCAGGTTCTGCAATGGGGACACTCCTCCCAATTCGTCGCCCATCCGGGGGTCACGAGGACCCTGGAGTTCGTCAGGCGGAGATTCTGGTGGCCCAAAATGATGGACGATTGCCGTACCTTTGTCCAATCATGCCACGTCTGTGCGACTAATAAGAGCGATCGGGGACACCCTCAGGGTCTCCTACAGCCCCTTCCCGTCCCCTCATGACCCTGGTCCCACCTGGCGATGGACTTCGTCACAGGGTTGCCCCGATCTAAGGGGTTCACCGCGGTGTTGGTCATAGTGGATTGTTTCTGCAAGGCCGCCCGCTTCATCCCTATGGCCAAACTCCCTTCAGCCCTGGAGACGGCCCAGGCGATCCTGCAACATGTGGTTCGCTTTCACGGGGTCCCCACCGACATAGTCTCCGACCGGGGTCCTCAGTTCACCAGTCGAGTCTGGCAGGCGTTCTGCCGTGCCATGGGGGCTACGGCCAGCCTAACCTCTGGCCATCACCCCAAGTCTAACGGACAATCCGAACGGGTCATTCAGGACCTTGGCCAAATGTTGAGGTGTCTGCCAGCTCTGCCTCTTGGTCCGACAAATTGCTGTGGGCGGAGTTCGCTCACAACACCCTGCAGCATTCGGCCCACGGCAAATCCCCCTTTGAGGCGCAGTTCGGTTACCCCTCCCCCCCATTCCCTGACCAAGAGCCCAACATTGAAGTTCCCTCGGTGTCGCAACATGTGCGCCGCTGCCGAATGGCCTGGCAGAGGGTAACGCAACTCCTTCAAGCCGCGCAGCGAGTTGCCAAACAATAGGCAGATCGCAGGCGACGGCCCATTCCCACCTTCCGCCCGGGTCAGCGGGTCCTCCTGCCCACCAAGGACCTCCCCGTCAGGGGCACCCCCCACAAACTGGCGCCGAAGTTCGTGGGCCCCTTTAAGGTGGTTAAGCGTATCAACCTGGTGGCATACAGGTTGGACCTTCCAGCCAGCATGAAGGTACACCCCACCTTCCACGTCTCTCGACTACGCCCCTTCGCCTGCGGCAACCCCACCCCACCCCCGGGGCCACAAATTATCCAGGGGGCACCCGGCTACACCATCTGCCACCTGCTGGATAGCAGGCAGGTCCAGGGGAGCACGTATTATCTGGTGGACTGGGAGGGCTACGGCCCTGTTGCCGTTCCAGGGTTGCGTTACCGAACGTTCCTTAATATCATTTATATTCCGTTTGTCATTAACTAGGTGATTAGGTTCACCTGGGACA
>JAUZST010011269.1:0-11998 GCA_034779995.1 Parotocinclus haroldoi | reverse complement strand
TCTCTCTCTCTCTCTCTGTGTCTCTCTCTCTCTCTCTCTCTGTGTCTCTCTCTCTCTCTCTCTCTGTGTCTCTCTCTGTGTCTGTGTCTCTCTCTCTCTCTCTCTCTCTCTCTGTGTCTGTGTCTCTCTCTCTCTCTCTCTGTGTCTGTGTCTGTGTCTCTCTCTCTCTCTCTCTCTGTCTCTCCCCCCCCTCAAATCGTAAAAAGTTTGCGTTTTTCAGCCTTTTGGCGTCTGTTTGTCGTTCAAAACGTGCTTACTTACATGTAACCTGCAGGCGATGGAGACTGAAGCTGAAACTTAAATGAACCCTGTCAGTCCTCAATTTATTTGAATGGGGAAAAAAATGCAAAAATATGCACAGTCACATACAACAGGGTTGTGTGGCAACAGAGTTTATGGCCCTAATCTATTTGTCATCGACCGGACTGTAAGGGGGTTAAATGTAATGTTTAAACACCAAACGGGCTTCAAGAGAAGTCGAGCCTTTGTTTCCTAAGCCCTGGCCCAAGCCTAATCACCCTTTGGTCAGCACATTACTAGTGGCCTAAACTTTTTCGAATGGCATGTTTTGGTTTCCCCAAATTTGGTTAGAAAAGCAGGCCGGTTGCTTTAAAGGGGTAGTCATGCTTTTGAGGTTTATTTTGTTTAACCATGGTTACCTCCAAAGGAAACATCCAGCCGGCATTACATCGCATCCAAAGGGATTCAGAAAGGCGTCGCCGCTTGTAAGATAAAACGGCGTGCTGAAGAAACAGATTTATCATCCAGAACTTCGAGAGGGGTTCGGTTGCAGTAAAGAAGGCTACAGGGTGCAAGAAAGTCAAGTAGGTGTCAGGATTGTCCAAAAAAAATCCAAACTCAAAGCGCAGCAGCCCAAAACCGATCGCTTATGGGCAAGACGTCCGGTTTATTTGCAACAGTAATGTTAACAGTTTGTTGCTTTGTGAGTCTGGAGTAAATTCCACATCTCTGGATCGGGGATTACTGGAGAACATCAAAAGCATGAAGCATCTTTTGTAAAGACGTTGAAAATTGACTTTACTGCAAACCCAACGGTTACGGACGCTGCACCAGGCACTTTTGACTTGTGTTTGTGTGAAACAAACAGCTTTTAAAGGATATTTTGAACTGGTCGTACCTGTGTTTATGGAGGATGTGAGGTGCAAACGTTCGATGTTAAATTAGATCTGTGAATCACAATCCATCCTCTTTGGATATCGGACTTGTTGTCCAGAGGACAAGACGAGGGTCTTAGTGGTGTCAAGGTGAAAGTACAGCGCTCGGGAAATATTAGTTACGGGATATTTATATCGTTTCTGTGAGCCGTGTTTTTACGAGAACGCCTGAGGCGAGGCGTTCGTTCACCTTTACCCAATCTCAAGGGAGTCGTTTCTATAGGTAGGATGCCGGTCCTGCCTCCCTAACTCCCTAACTCTTATAAAGAAGAAAGCTAGAGAGGACCAAGACTCAAAAACAGACCTGACCTGCTTGGGTGGCCTAGCTGTTCGTTGTAATAATGGAGTTTGTGTTAACAGTGAAACTAAGTAAATAAGAGATGAATAAAACGACGTAACAAATACGCATCCGATACGCAAGAGTCCCTTTAGGAGGCCGAGTCCTCAGCGGGACGTCCTCGGAGACGCGTTGGCCCCTGACAACCGAAGGAAGGAGAGAGGCGCCGCCCTCTGGTGTGGCCTGGGCATGGTGGGACTGGGTTTCTGTCGATGAAAACGATGTCGGTTAAAACATGACTCTGAGCAAGAAAAGCTTGCACGGGGCCATCATGGGTTAGCGTGAGGGTGACGTGTTGCTCTGCAGAGACAGGACAGGGAAACTCCTTAATGGTCCGTAATCCGTTTTCAATATTGGGCCGATTCATTTATTTAGCAAATTGCCTTTGAGGCCTGGGTAAGCTACGGGACGGTGCGTTGGTCAAATACAGGAACTCGTCACCGTGGAGACCTGTGGAGAGTTTGAGTCTTGGCTGGGCGCTGCAGAGACAGCATGAGTTCGTGTCTGAGGGAGGGGAAGAAAAGCGGTTTAAAAAAAAATGTATGGCTATGGTTTATGATTTTGGACGTTTAGTAAACGTGAGCCATGAAGAAAATGCTTTTAAAAAAAAAAAGCAGTTCACGATTGTTGTTCGGGTTTATTTTAATCTGTAGTAACGAGGAGAAGCGACCGCGTGGCTGCATTGCAGCTAAACAAACGTGTGCTCTAAAAACACCTGCACGCGACAATACCCGGTGCAAAGACGCGTTAGACTGGACAACGAGGCTCTTGCTTCCGATCGGGGGTATTGCATGGACGTTGGGCGGCCGATCAAAAACGAGTGTGTGATTTGCCATCGTGGTAATCCCACTAGCAGGACGGCGGCCACGGAGCAGGCCGTTTTGGGCAGTCCGAGCACTCTGTGGAAAGTGCTTCATGTTTCAGGCGTGCTTCGTGACGTTAGGTGGTGGAAGACAGGCTGTAAGAGCTGCACACATTTAGGAATGCTGTTTGGATGGATGGTGCTTTGCAGGCAACAGCGTAGTGAGCATACCTAACAGTCGTTAAGATTTAATACAGTAGAGGCGTCTCGTCGTCGTTACAACAGATTCCTTCTGTCCGATCTGGGGCTAGTGATGAAGCTAATGCATGGCTGAACAGCCTATGATCTACGTCAGATTTAAAACTGATGAGTGAAACAAACACCATCAACTGTAGTCGATATAAGAACGTGTTCTTTATAAGAAAGTGCCACTGCAGACCCAATGAGATGGGTGATGTGACGGACACGCCTCTGGCTGACCAAGGGATCTGGACGCTCCGTTATGGACCGTGGTAGCCTAGCCGTTAAGGTACTGGACTATGGACCAGAAGGTCCAGGGTTCGAATCCCACCTCTGCCACAGTGGGGTCCCTGAGCAAGGTCCTAAAACCGCAATTGCGTGGATTGTAAGACTGTACGAATTTTAAGTCGCTCTGGATAAGGGTCTGCTAAATGACTTGAACGTTTAAACGTAAACGTATTTTTAAAAAACCATTAGGGATACAGTCATATAAAACGCATGAAGCAAATATGGAAAACGACACCGATCCAGATTCTTAATTCATCTCATCTTAATTTTTATAGATAATACAGCCAGGATTAAACGACCCGGTCTGAACCAGGGACTAAAGCAGATGGCGTTTAAATAGAATATACTTTTAACGTTTCTCCAAAGGACTACGTGATACAGAATGCTGTGCAGCTTGACATTGCTTATCAAACTTCTCAGCATGTGCTTAAAAAAAAAACATAACAAAAAAAAAAACGTGCTGTCCAGTGTTATTCTAAGCATCTTTCACATGGGGTGTGAAGCGGCGCTCTGTGCTCGAGTTTCGGCAGACTAGGACCGGCACCGATCCTGCACTGCTCATCTTGCATTGAACCCTGACACCTAACGACAAGAATGCAAGCGAGTGGAGGTGATCCTCGACACGACATGCGAATGAAAGCACCCTGATGGAACGGGTCGAAAGGAAGAAGGCAGTCGCGCACGGTGAGGTAAGTGACGCTCTGTGAAGTGTGTTTACTTCGGAAGCAGGGCTAAAAAGCATGGAGAAAACGAGATATAAAGGTACCAGCTGAACGAAAATAGCACGGTGCGTTTGGCTGAATAATGGCAGTAAGGAGCTACTGAAACGCGTGCGAAGAAAAACTAAACGGACGAGATCATCCACTCTGTCCGGCACTGAAACGCAACTTTGTTGGCAAAACAAACCAGCTGTGACTGGAGCATGGCGTTGTGAGGGCGCGCGGGTCCAGACTGTACGCGACTACGTGTATGTGCTGAATTTGCTCCTCGTAAAGTATAAAATCCCGATGGCAAACGGTGCGACGATAAGCCATCTGATTTCCCCGGCGTATCACAGGTATCGCTGGCTAACGCCGTTTGTGCTAAGAGTAGGAGATACGACAAAATAAGCATCAACAGCAGCACCTGCATTCTGAACGCAAACCAGACGCACCTGGACAAATAAATAAAGCAGGTAAATGCTGGCCAGGTGCCGAGGTGCGTGCGGAACCTGGAAAGTAGTAAATGAAGACGGTGCTGCCCAAAATGGGTCAGGAGGAGGACATCCCAAAGCAGGCAAAAGGTTCTGGGAAAGTGTGAGTGACCACCAGTGTCACCAGGCCCATCGGAAAGTTACTTGGAACGGCAGGTGAAATGTCCAAGCTGAATTATTTCACCCAGGGAGTGGAAGATCAGGCTACTCTTGACCAGTCTGGCACTTAAAGTAAGCGGATTGGTCGAATAATGTTAACGAGAAGCTTCGTGGATGTTCACAATACGTGATGTCCAACGAATAGAATCGATTTGTCACGTAACCCGCTGAGCATTGAAACTGTCGTCGTTCCTCCCCGCCCCCTTGCCGAAATTGTCCAGGCATGGTTTGAGAAACACGACACAGTGTTTTAAGACGTCGACTTGGGTTTCCTCACCGCGGTCAAGCACCTTACGGGACGTGAAGGCTGCCGTCTTAGTTCCAGATTCCACAGCATGCCTTCAGAGGTCTTTGATCCATGGCAGCATGAGGAGGGCGGGGCCTACACAACACGGGCTGATCAGTGCAGATGTTAGCTGGGGAAACGTCCAGATGCGCAGTGTTATAAAAGGTGCCGACGATACCTGTGATATCCCAGGAAGCCTACTGGGACACGATATTGCCATACATTGTGTTAGGCAGCTTTATAGGAGATTCGGGCCCGTTATCCTTCAGGGGCTCATCTGCCATACAACCAAAGCTGTAGCCTTCAGCCAGGTCAGGTGTCACACCGGAATAACTGGATATGTCCACATCTAACGGAGAGGAGGCTGGCCAGAAGGTTAAGGCTGCCATGTTCGCCAGACCTCCCGTGAAAGCTTGTTTTAAACGTACAAATTCCAGCAGCTGAACGGCATGTTGTGTGACAGTGTTTAGTGCGATATGCAAGCCTCTGTGTCCTTCCCGGAAAAAAACAAAACGTGCCGTCTCTGAAACTGACCCATTATGTACGTATAAGAACTGTGTGTGTGTGTGCGCGCGCGCATATATATATATATATCGGCTAAAAAAACAGCTTATAAAACAGCTTATAAACAGTAATAATGAAAAACAACAATGAAACCAATGCCGTTATTTTCTGTCTGGTACATTTTGCTATAAAAACCACGCTCTTGAAGCGTGAGGTCACCCCGCCCCAGCGTAGTGCACCGTGCCAATAGAGGAAGGTGAGATGCCAGTTTGGCCCTGATCCGATCCGATCCGATCCGATCCGCTCCGCGTTCAGAGTGCAGAGGCAAAGAACGTCAGGCACCAGTGGCTTAGGAACAGCGAATCTTCTCCGTCTTTACCCTCCTTGTGTTTCCCTGGAGGTTCTGAGTCAGTGTGTGGTGACCTTTCTGTGGTTCAGTCCAGCCTTCACGTCCGGCTGCAGCGGCGTTACAGGAGCACACACTTGTCTTTTTCCCTGGCCTCTTTCTTGGCCTTGCGCTCAGCCGCAGAGCTGTGCTTTCCTGGGCTGGGTGACGCTGCCGCCCCTCCCGCCGGGGCTCCCGCTGCTCCTTCGGCCACAGCACCTCCTGCCGCCTGCGCCTGCACCTGCACGACGGAGACGTTAAAGATGTAAATCGGGTCTGCAGACCTGTAGCGTTTTCGCCGGACTTTGCCAGAAACTGAAGGCTCCTCCGTTGCATTTACTCCTGAATCAGCAGAACAGGTTTTAGAGCTTGTGTTTCCAGGAACCTTTATAGCTCCTGCTTCAGAATAGAGTTCCTGCAAACTGAACCACAGGGTTGGAATTCTGAACACTTTGCTTAAGCTTAAAAGCTCTCTGATCTCCCGTGCTATTCGTTATTCTGCTCGTCCCTGCATTTTTGGTTTCCGTTAAACAAGCATCAGGCCCATCATGCCTTCCTCTTACGGCTGTATTTTCTGTAATTATTGCGCACTGCCATACATTAAAGCAAATTTAGTGTATAACAGTTCAGGCTTTGGGCAGTATAAAGTACTATATAAACTTCTACAGCGATTTTTAGAATCATCAAACAATCCTCTCATCATCATCATCATCATTAACCACAAAATCCTAAACATACTGCGCCCCCCTAACCAGTGCTCTTAAAATGTAGGCTAAACAGGGCAGGAAACAGATCGATTGCTCCGCACAAGCAGGACCTTTAAATCTTTTTCAGGCTGTATATAGCAGTGAACCTGGGTAACAAACGACACTTCTGAACCGAATAGCTGCGTTACGAGAGGGCCAGGTACCAAATCCACACCTGTCCCAATGTGTTCATGCTCCACAGAAACGGGCACCAATCAAACACTGTCGTTAATTACCCGGCCTGGTGTCCGGCAGCAATAAACAAATAAAAAGAAAGGACCGTGCTGGAATCTGGACATGCAGTACTACAGCTGTACTAAAGCCCAGGACCAGAGAGAGCATGGAAAGCTGAAACCAGGGTGAGGGTTGGAATCTGGAAGATTCCGTGCTGTTATCTGCTGTCTTCAATTTCGCAGGAGTTTAGAGGAAGACGTCGCTATACACTAGAAGACAGGATGTGTGTGCTTGGTACCTGGGCCTGTGCGGCGGCGGCGGCGGCGGCGTGCTCCTGTTCCTCCTCTTGCTCCTGGTAGAACTCGGACGCTCGGCGGTCCTCCTCCTCTTGCAGTTTCTTAGCCAGTTCCAGATCACTGATCCCCTCAGGCAGCTGCTCCCAACCCAGCTCAGATACCTGCTGCTCCTGCTGCAACGACAGTGCCATAAGGTAGTCCTGCATGCACATGCACACACACACACACACACACACACACACACACACACACACACTTAACAGAACAATTCTAACATGTACAGTCATGGCCGAAACTGCTGGCTCCCCTGAAATGTTTCCAGAAAAGGAAGCATTTAGCCCAGAAATGTATTGCAATTGCACACGGTTTGTTATATAGACGTTTATTTATCATATGTTGTTTTTTTCTTTAGGAAATAAACACATCAACATCTCGGTACGTGTAAGGAAAAGTGTGGGCAGCAGGTAGATATGTGAACGTTAGATATTGGAATTTTAAATGTACATAAAGAAGGCTGAGGGTGTTGAGCTGTGGTGATCGTACCACACCGGGCACCAGACTGGATATACACACGTTTTAGCCATGCTGTGATGAACTTCTATTGTTATTTCTCTGATACCGTTGCCGCTGACGACACTCGACCCTACCCCAGCTTTAAACCCTCTTCTACATTTCTTTGTTCCCCTCTTACCTGAATTCCTGGCTAAGTGCTAACCTTCTTAAGCTCGATTTTAAATTTTAAACCGAACATCTCCACCACCTCCTTACCTCCTTACCGCGGGTGTGTCTGTTCCTCCGTCTTATCTCTTCTAAAAACCTTTCTATTTACCTCCTCTATTTAATGTTTGATGTATCTGCTTATCTTGAACTGTGGGCCTCTTATGTTGTGTAAATTGTGTTTATTTTTTGTTATACTTAATGTAAAGCGTCCTGGGGTTTTAGAAAGGTGTACTACATAAATAATACTTATTATTATTATTATTATTATCAGTCCCTTAAAATTACAATGCAACCAGAAATACATGGAATTAGTCTAGTATTTAAAAAAACTGAAAAAAAAGAAAAGAAAGACAGCTTCTAGAGGTGCGGTGGGTATCAGAGACGATACACGTCAGAGACCAGATCTGTTTAAAAAACACCTAAGATTCCAGCTTTAAACTGTGCGTTTGTCTATTAGAAAGGCCGTTGCTGGCGCACGCTGATGACGAGGACGTGTTCGATTTCAGTTCAGCCCCAAAGTCGTGTTATATTTCGGTTACAGCCCTGCTTCCAATCCATCACACGAAGTAAAGGAAACTCAGAAAACACTCAGTACAATAAAAAGACATGTGAAGCTGCATCGAGTTTAACAAGGCCAAAGTGAAAGAGAGCGCAGAGTGGGCCAGTCATACGTTTACAAACCAACCGTAAATGGCCAAGAAAATTGCAACCGGAACCTCCCCGGCTTGATCCCTCACCTAAATGTGTTTTTTTCCCTCCTTAGAAGACAAAAATCTACATTTTGAGCTCGATGTAGAATCTAGATTAATAATTGATGTGGTACATTACGCAAATAAATCTTGCAACATACTGCTGTATTGACTTTTTTAGCGCAAAAACATATAGGTTTGAGTATTAAGTATGTAGTTCTACAGTCTGAAGAAGGTGGACGAGGAATGGGCTTTTTTTTTTTTTTTTTTTTTTTGAAGAGCGGAAGATCATTTTTGGAAAGGGAACTGGGTGGAAAGGTGATGCTCTCAGCCACTGGAACGTAGACCAGTGGAAAAGAGTATTATGGGGTGGCAAATGCAAGTTACCAGCCTGGGCGGGTTATTTATTTATCCCATAATCACACACAATAGTGAGTGCTTTAGCCGTTGCAGTACAGCGCATGTCCAGTATGTGGCAATGCTGCTTTAGGAATCTCACCTAAATACCAAAAACACAGTGAGAAGACCGTTGTTGTTGCACAAGCCCATTGTTTACAGGACTAAAAGCCTGTCCGTTCGGGCCATATCGTAAACACTCCTGCCTCATCCTCCGCTGACCTCTGGCCAAAAAAAGGAATCTCCGAGAAGAGAATGATGTGAAATGCAATCCTGACCTGGTCGATCTGGTCCTGCTGTCCGTGGTAGACGCTCTCAGGGTCGGAGGGTCTCAGGCGAAACTCTGAATCACAGAAGTTTCCGTCTCCATCTACATTATGCAGACTTTCCCACACGACCTTCTCCTCCGTCAGAAAACCCTGATCCGTCACTAGCAAGTACAGTTGGCCCTGTCACAAACACAAACGCACAAACGCGCGCACGTTTACACTTTCAAAATGAATTGGAACACAGCCGGACCGAACTGAACTGTCGCCCATTTTTTTCGAGCAATACATACGCACACGGACGGCATCTCCCAAAAGTGACTGCACCCCTCACGTTTCTGTTATATTTGCTGTTTTATTATATCTACACCGAAGATGTGACACTTCGATATAATGTAAAGTCGTCACTCTACAGCTTATTATTATAAGCCTGGCCTCAAAGTAACAACACACGACCATTAATGTCTAAACCGCTGCCAACAAAAGTGACCACGCCCCTAAGTGATAGCCACCAAATTGTGCCGTTTTCCCTCCCCGGGACCCCATTTTAGGGACTAGGCACACCTATGTGCCAATGCAAATTAAATCCAGGTTGGGTTTTAGTCTTATATAACGGACGCTCTGTACTAGGAATTGTGCCATAAAAAACAGCGCTATATAAACACACTCGAACTTGATCTTGATCTGCTTTGGCAGTTCGACGGAGCACGTAATTTCAAATTGACGCTGCCACGTTTGTTCCAGTCTCCCCAATGCTTCAAACGGACTCAACGGCATCACTGGTTCAGGTTTCGGTGGGTGTTCTTTTCCGTTCCCTTTTCTAGGCGAAGCATTTTTGGAAATTTGGACATTTGTATTGTAACGTGGTGTTGGACAGGGGTAACGGACTTCTAGCGATGGGCACTCGTTGAGCATTTTTAGTTTTAGGATGTGTGGTTCCACAAGGTTGGCACAAGGGGGGGTTTCCGTATCACTCGTAGCATATGGCATCCTGCGTGGGCCCTTTGTTCCTTAATTTATTTGGTGAGGAATCTAGGCCGCGTTCCTACAGTTGGGTTAAAGACAGATTCGACTGTTGTTACACGCCCATTTACCGGCGTGACCTAGCGACTTGCTCAGTTTCGGAGAGGAAGCGGGCACGCCGCCGCTTACCTTGAATTTGGTCATGGTGCTGAAGTGGTTGTTCCTGAAGAACACACACAGTTCTCCTTCCTGCACGGTGGACGTGAGCTCGCACAGGCCGTGGTAGGTCAGCTGGGTGGCTGTGCTTTGGAGGAACTGCTCTGCCACAAAGCCTGGAGGCGCACGCGCACACACACACACACACACACACGCGCACACAATTACTGAGACAAACAACACACCCCGTCAGCGTGCAGCTAAAGCGCGTCACGCCCTTCTGCCTAGTTCATATCTGCACATGTCCATAACACAGTAATTAGTGTGTGAGTGAATCGGCCCTATGATGGACTGTCTGGGGTTGTTCCTGCCTTGCACCCTGTGCCACCAGCTAGACTGGTAAGGATTAATCGGATAAGACAATGACTGAATGAATGAATGAATGAATGAACGCCAGGATCTAGGGTTTATCAAACCTGATTCTAATTAATGAGCTGTTTCTGTGTCAATGCCTGTCTCTATGCAGTGTGTACACACACACACACACACACCAGGCCTATATTAAGAAATAAAGTGCACGCGTATATAAACAGTAAATACAGTGAACAGATGGAGAGGCACCAGGACCCAGCATGCCATGGCAGAAACGAGAGAGAGAACAGGGAGAATGAGAGAAAGCCAGAGGAAGACGGCACACCCAGGCAGAAGAACAAAAGGCAGACTGTGTGTGTGTGTGTGTGTGTGTGTGTGTGGCTACAGTCTATGTCACTGGCTCACGCTGAAATTTCTTCAATCATTTATAACGCAACAGTCATGAAACATTCAAGCCTGACATGCCAAAGACAGTCGTCATTACAACGTTGTAGATTTGTATTGTGCTCGTAATACAGGTCACGAGCTGCCATGTCTAAATCGTTCCGCAGTTTAAACCAAATGTCACTCCTACCCTGTTCTAGTTCTAGTTTTGTGTGTAATACGCACGTTTCCGTTATCGAAACGGGTCCGAGAACACTCGGTGGCTCAAGTAACGGTGCGTCCCTAAATCATACAGGTTCTAACGAGTCGTTATTTGTAGCTCCGGTGCTTACACACGCACGTGTTTGCTGATCAGAGCCAAAGAAATATGTCAGTATTGCATTCGCCAAACGTTTCGTTTTATATACCTTGGTTAATCATTTTATTGTTCCTGTTGTCACAGTTACCATACAGCTGAATACAGAGGAGGAAATGAAGGAGGAATCAATGGAGTCTCGCACCTTCTCCGGCCAGCTCACTGTTCTCCGACTGCTTATAACTGATGATCTTCTCCACCAGTTGGTTGTAACTGCAGTTCCCCACTGCCTTCACTATATCAGTCATCTACAGAGAGAAAGAGCCAAGGGATGGGCAAGGTGAAACATTTCAGCCCTGCTGCCCCAAATAAAGATCCAAAATCGTGACCTTCGAATGATTGGAGATCCGACGGTTAGACGGCGGGAGGAAGCCGTGACGGTGAGGGCCGATAAGATTCATATGTTGTCATTATTGGGCCCATTTTCCACTCCAGGAGTGTGGGCATTACCAAAAAGGTGTTCCAGCTGACAAACCTAATGAAGCTCAAACGGTTTTTCCTCTCCGTGCAATCCAAATCACAAGATTTCACTTTCATCTCCTTCATATAGGTCTTAATGAAGAATATTTAACACATCTCCAAAAAGAGGTTCAACGGATGCATTGTGTTTTATACACTAGATTGCCAAAAGTGTTTGCTCACCTGCCTTAAGTGACCTGATCCATAACGTCCCGTCTTATAACGTTTTGTTTGCTCACCGGCCTTGACTCACATATGAGCTAAAGTGACGTCCCGTTCCTGATCCGTAACGTTCAATATGACGTTGGTCCCCCCTTTGCAGCTAGAACAGCTTCGGGTGTGTTTATGGGGGTTTTGGACCAGAAGAGCATTTATGAGGTCACATACTGATGTTGGATCAGAAGGCGTGGCTCTCGGTCTCCGCTCTAATTCATCCCAAAGCTGTTTTGTCTGGTTTAGGTCAGGACTCCATGTCTTTATGGCTCTTGCTTTGGGCACTGGTGCACAGTCATGTTGGAAGAGGAAGGGGGCGGCTCCAGGAAAGCCCAGCTCCTGAAAATCAACCCCACACCCTAATCCCCCCCTCCACCAAACTTTACACTTGGCACAATGCAGTCAGACAAGTACCGTTCCCCTGGCAACCGCCAAACCCAG
>JAUZST010011268.1:0-36977 GCA_034779995.1 Parotocinclus haroldoi | reverse complement strand
AATTTATTATATATATATATATTAACCATTAGAATAATATTATATAGAGTATAATGAATGTAAAACGACTAAAAAGCTAAACGCATTGTTTTAATTTTGTCCTTTTTAAACTTGTTTAATGAAAAAAATCTGATCTTGTTCTCATTCTCAGCCACTCACAGTCTTTACTTGGGCTCGAGTCTTGGTCTTGACTTGGACTTGATATGTCTTGGTTTTGACTACAACCGTAAGAACTGTCGTTGTACACTGCCAGCCATAATTTGCATTAGTCAGCTACAGAATTACTATAATCATTGGTGAATACAGTAAAAACAAATGAAAAAAAAAACAACGCAGTTTCTGGTCTAATCTCACACTAAGAATACGAAGTTTACTGGCATTCAATTTATGTAAAGTATATATGAAACTCTTATACTATTATTTATTTTAAGAACACCACAATTGTCCCACAATTACAGCCACCCTTTCATTAAGTACTTTATACAGCCTGCCATTGTCAACATACCAGCACTGAATCTTCTGTAATGCTTGAAAAGATTGGAAAATAAAGAGCAATTCCTAGACACTGCTCATTACACAATCTCTCCAGATCCTCTTCAGCTCGCCACAAATATTCAATAGGATTTACATCAGGGAGACTGGTCATGGTCATGTCAAAATCCTGATTCTGTGGCTTTTGTGTGGATTTGGATGTAGATTTTGGATAGTTGCTTCTGGAAGTTCCAACAATGATCCACTTGAAGCTTCTTGGCATGCGCAGACAGATTTCCATTTAAATTCTTCTAGCCGAAGATGCCACAGGACTGTGGGATGTGGTGGCCTAGTGGCTAAGCTACTGGACTAGAAGGTCCAGGGTTCAAATCCCACCTCTGCCAAGCTACCACAGTTGGGTCCCCGAGCAAGGCCCTTAATCCAAAATTGCTTGGATTGTAAGACTGTATGAATTGTAAGTCGCTCTGGATATGAGCACCTGCTAAATGACAAATGAATAAATGAAATGTAAACACGTGTTCTCAGAAGTTTCCCAGGGCCTACAAAGACCAACATCATGGACCCTCCAACGTAATTAACAGTGGACATTCTATTTTGTAGAGCAACCAAATCCATTAATACTGTCGTGGACTACTCAGAGCCTTCGCCTAGAGCAGGTGGAAAAGACTTGGATCCCAAAGGGCGACTGCACGTTTACATTTATGCTATTCAGCAGACGCCCTTATCCAGAGCAACTTACAATTCATACAGTCTTACAATCCAAGCACTTGTGATTTAAGGGCCTTGCTCAGGGACCCAACTGTGGCAGTTTAGCAGAGATCTGAACCCTAGACCTTCTGGTCCACAGTCCAGTACCTTAACCACTAGGTCACAGTCCCATGAGTCCCACAGCACATGAGAGTTTTGCATTCTATTCCATTAATGCACCTCATTCAGCTCAGAAACAAATGGCCAAAAATTCTGCTTTGTGTGCTGGAACAGAGATAACACTTCCACAAAGTTTAACCCGCCTTCACTTCCAAGAGCTACTACACAGAGCTCTGCTTATTAGCTATTAATCAAGTGAGGCCCTTGAGCTGGTCTGGGACAGACCAACAAGCCCAAGCTCTGACAGCTGTCTGCGGGAATGAAGTGAGTCTTAAAGTAATTTTGTTAGAAAGAACAGATTCAGAGACCATCTTCATCTCAACACCAGCAGACCTGAATGGAAAGCCAGCAGTTAATCCTGGAATTGAAGTGATGACATGCTGGGATCAGTGAAAGAAATGCACCAGAGGTGCTGATTTTACTGCTGGGCTGGAATGGGACAAAATGTTACAGCGTTTACATAGTATCTGCTTATCGCACCTCAAGAATTCCACTAGATAAAAGTGGTGGTATAAGTTAAATGTAGTCACACTCTGCTTTATCTCTATTGTATCTTTGTCACCTTGTGTGCTAACTAGGGGAACTGATAAATAGGGTACCACATGTACAGTACTGTGCAAAAGTCTTAGGTCACCATTATATTTGTTGTTTTAACAATAGTATATTTTCCATATTTAATATATTGTCGATGATTGGTCCCAAATATTTCAATCACGCAGTCAAGTATCCTTTTTAAAAGAAGTAGCTTCTTGGCTGCCACCCTTTCCAAAAACACCTTACCTGATAAAGCTTCAGCAGAGTGTAAAATGGTCAACTTGGCATCCCAATAAAGCTGCCAGATGATGTTGCTTCTCAAGTGTAAGGGGAAGTCCCAAGAAAAACTTATAGATAGTTTTTTCAGACATTTAATACTGTGTACACATTTCTGTATTTTTTATTGTATTGTCAAAGAGACTTGAAAGTAATTATGTATTATCATTATGCCTTTGCTGCAAAATGCTTTATCCAATCAAATTATAGCCAGGACTTTTGCACAGTACTATATATGACAAATTAACTAAAAAGAAAACTCTGTGTTTACATGACTGGCTGTACTTTAATTTCTACTTCACAACCAGTCAACAAACTCACCAAAGGGTGCATGCATTTCAAATATAATAAATAAACGTAAATGTAATTCTTAATTGTCCTGGGTATAAATGCAATTAAGTATGCAATTCAGAGTCTCAAACTGTTTGGTAGCTATTTCAGGGTTGCCAGATCCTGACAGACAAGCAACCAGTCTACGGAGACAAACCTAAAAGAAATCAGAGTCTTACAATAAATGGACCCTTTAACATTGTTTGATTCCTCTAGCCACTTCCAGGCTTCATTTGAGTTTATGCGCAGACAGAAAAAATGATTGGAGGATAGAAAACAGCGTAAGGATTGAAAACAGAGTAAGAATATATGCAAAAACAAAATCCGAGATATCCTATTACTGTGAAAAATCCATGTCTCTTTATCGGATTTCCTAATCAGATTTTTAGAAACGCCGTTCACAGACAGCTTAAATAATCAGATAACTGCATAAATCCAACTACGATGTCCATGTAAACGCACTCATTAATAGATGGTGGAGAGGGTGTAGACACGTTATGGCACCAAATAGGCTATAGTCCATAACTTAGACCATCCATATACACATTCCGGAAAGAACATAATGTAAAACATAATGTCAGGATGTGCACCAGGACGTTTGTTGTTTATTGTTTCCAATGAAATCAAAGCTTGTGGTAAGGGACAAAATCAGCTCCACCGACCAAAGCTCCTCTTGGAACACACAAAATCAAACTTCTGGCCATGTTTCATCCTCTCTTAAAGTCTGCCTCATTCAGTAAGGCTCTGCATAAATGCTGGTGATTGGCTCTAGCCTCCCCGTCTCAGTTTTTCCCCTTTTCTCTTTACTTGGTTAGGGGAGTAACAGCCCCTGCTTTTACTAACTTGGCCAGCTGTACACATTCTTTCCACCATGTCTTGATTACCCCAGCTTGCCAAAGGTTTGGGCGTTTCTGTTTGTCTTCGGTATCTAAGATTGTGCCATTGAGAGTCAGCAAAAGGAAAATGTTGCATGTTCGCTCAAAATCGAGAGAGAAAACATGCGAGAGTTCGACTCGTACCTCCCAGTGCACCGTGTGAATAAAGCTGTGATTTGGCTGAAGAGTGATCAAGGACAGAGGCCATCTGCAAGCACTTTACACGGACAAATGGGCTGCTGCACTACAAGTGTTGTTGATCAGCGAGTAACACACCTTATCGTGGGTCGCACATGTATTCAAGGTGTCCTCCCACAACCTCCCTTACATCACATCTGTTAGCAACGAAAAGTCAATGCATTGTACGACTGAAACCTCTCTATTCATGCTGCTATTGGGACTAGCATTAAAATAATGATGATACACCCAGAGCGCTCCAAAGCCTGGCTTAAGGGGCTTTCATTCTCGAACCACACGAAGGATGACTCACCTTATACAGTGCAAATATTTACGAACCTGAATCGTAAAGGAATGTGACATGGTCGCTCCATCAAAGCCTTTTACTTACATATTTATTCACAATGAAGACTTCAACTCCAACAATGCAATGCACCAATGCAATGCACCATTTTACTAGAAACAAACATATACGCCAGCCAGTCGGCTGCAGTCCAGCTAAATAAGAGTCATGTTTTGGTCTTACTGAACTGTCATTTGTTTTCCAGTTTTCCATATTGTGGACAGCTAAAACAGTTTACTGGAGTTTTTTTAAGGTTTGATTTTGTTCTGAAGTTGCCCCAGATAAACTGTCCTCTAGCTTCCAGTTCACTTTTAGAAGGACACTATAGTTTCCAGCGAGTTGGCAGTGTTTGAGTAAACCAAAGCATGTTGGGTTGCCACATTTTAAATATTTGCACCCTCTTTCTGTTTTTAGCTTATCAGTCCGGATCGGGTCTGGACATGCCACACTGTGCTGGTCCACAGTTTTTAAACAAGCATAACAGCTTATGTCATGGTCGATGTTGCGCTAAAAAGATGTGTAGAGCTCAAAGGACAATAACCAATTTGTTTGGGTATGCCACAGCTGCAATCTGGCAACCCTGATGGAGTGCTGTTGATACTGCCGCTGTAGCGCTGATGTCTAAAGGCATCGTATCATCAGGCCAGCGTTTTGTGCCCGAGCTCCCCTGTAAATCTTGACGCCTGGAGGAGATGTATTTTTAAATCCCAAGGTCTGATGAAAAACACTAAACTGATTTTACAGTTACAGTTGGTCTTATTGGCACCCACAGCAAATGCTCTTGTCAAGCAGTGTGTGACCGGGTCATTGCCTGGGTAGTGCCACCATGCATACATGCATTATGATGGACAATACAGCCCCCATCAGAGTTGTTCAAGAGAGGAAAGGACATTGGGAAGACTGGAATGTAAGCTCAGGTGTTTGATTTCGTATAATGGATGCATGAATGTTAGTATGAAACCGCGGAATCATTTGTCTTCATCCTGGCAGGAAGACAAAGATTGTGAAACAGGGTCTAAAAACAATGTCATCATGAGGATAAATATAAGTCGCCGTGGCATATCATTATGTCCTAGATTCAAGCTTGCGTTACATATTTAAACAGATCAGGAAAGGAATATGCTCTTGTACGTGTGTTAGGTCTCAACCCGATAAGCTTTGGGACTGTGTTTTATTTTCTATTCTGTGACTATTACAGTATGACTCATAATTACATAAGTCTTATAACTAGATACGCTTAAACAACATTTTGAACATGGGTTGGAAAGCTTCCCAAACACTCCCTTACACAAACCACTTCTTCTCAAGCAACTGACACTTTTGATCAAGGACTCCAGTCAATCCTATCTCCAAAATACTTCCTAAATGGAAGAAAATTTTAACCACCGACACTGGTTCATAACAACAGGAACATAAACAGAGGAAGCTTAGTATTGAAGCTTTGCTATTTCCAAGAAAAAATAACTAACCACTCAAGTTTGATAAAGGCTTGTCAGCACCACTGGTCCAAAACAAGAGCACAATCTTGTTAAGCTTAGATGTTGACATTAGAGGATATGACTTTAGAAGAGGAGTTCCATTAGAGACCAAAAAACATCCTGAATGGCATTCTAAAGTCATTGTTTGCAGGAAGAGGTGGAAAAAGCAATTTAGTAGTCACTGAGAACAACAAAAAACAGTGCTAAAACACAAATCAAAGCCTGTGACCATAGCAGGCAACCAAATTGGGTGGTGACTAGGGAATTAAACTAAGCCTGGTTTAAGCTTTGTGATGCCTCAGAGGCTCTAAAGCAAGGGAAACCTCAATAAACACTTTTTACACGTTGTTCAACTGCTAATATCTAATCATCCAATCACACGGCGGTAACCCAATGCATGTAGGCACGCATATGACCTGCTAAAGTTAAGAGTTTTGGAATAATTGTTGTTGGTGATCTGAGTTTATAAACTGCTGATCTACTGGGATTTTCACACACACAGCTATCTCTAGGGTTTACTGAGAATAGATAATAATCTGAAAAAGAGAAAATATCCAGTGAGGGCAGTCATATGGGTCAAAATGCCTTCTTCTTCTGAAAACGGCCAGAAGAGATGAGAAGAGAATGGCCATACTGGTTTGATTTAATAGAATGGCAACAGTAACTCAAATAACAACTGCTTATAACCAAGGTGTCCATTACATCACACCTTGAAGCAGGTGGGCTACATCAGCAGAAGACCACACTAAGTGCCACTCCTTACAGCATGAACAAATGCCTCTCAATACCAAATGGGCACTGTTTCAACCCCACAGCTTGTCTGAGTATTGTTACTTACCAAGTGCATCCATTTGCGATCACCTCTTCAGATTGTTACTTTCAGCAAAATGACACGTCACATCACAAAGCTCAAACAATCTCAAACTGGCTACTTGAACCTTATAATGTTGGCCTGCTCAAATGGCCTCCAACGTCACCAAATCTCCATCTAATAGAGCAACTTTGGGATGTGGCTAAACCGGAAATTCGAATCATTGCAGCTGGTAGATCTGCAGTAACTGTGTGATGCTGCCATGTCAACCTCCCAAAATCTCTCAGGAACATTTCCAGCACCTTGGCGAATCTGTGCTTCAAAGATTTAAGGTATCCAAGCTGGCACTGTTGAGCCCCTTTGCAAGGCTCATGAACTTCAAGTGGTGTCTGGGTCAAGTCTCTCTGGATAAGGGTGTCTACCATATTCTCTAAATGTTCCTCTCAAAGTCACCTTCATTGGTCCGTCACTGCTGAGAGGTTTGAGGATACGTTTTGACACTTGGCTAACCGAGCATTTCAGAAACCTGTGCAAAAAGGGACTATCAATCAGCCTTTGATTGCCCCAGTAAGAGAGTCTTAAAGCATTTTGCCACCCTTCCGCCCCGACGTTTCCTTGGACCTCCATAATGGAGCAGAACAAGCTGATCAAGCCAGATGTCAACAAAGCAGAGCTTTTCAATCAGACAATGACAATACATCAGCCTCAGTGACAAACCTCTGCTCTCTAAAGTGCATTCCTGGACCGACAACACACACCGCAGCGGGAGCCAAATAAGCCTCTACAGTTCCAGTAGGCAGGAGATACAAGCAAGAGACATCAAGTTTTCATACGAACGCTGGAGAAAGTAACACCTGTCCTGCCGCTGACTTTCCCTCATGTCACCCAAAGACGTCAGAGGGAGGAAAATCAGACAGCCGTTTCTAAACACCACCTCATCATGGGAAAATGTGTGCAAGCGGGACGTGCAAGCTCAGGCAGTCCGCAGTCTCCCAGATGAGCCAGATAAAAGCGCTGCTTTAAATTACACGCACACGTGTTAGGAATTAGCAAGGGGTTTGCAAAATTACTCTGGTGTGAAACAGAGATAGCAATTAGTCAGTGCTAAATGCATCAGAAGAAGCAGCAAGCCTATAAAACTCGAGCTGTTATTAAATGTCTTCTGTTTCAGTCATACAAGATCATACATACAATCATCATACACGATGGTCTAGGCTTGACCCAAAACAAGGAACCCAAAAACATACTTTCAGCATACAGCCATGACACTTCCTTTTAAGAAGTCACAGTCTAGACAACCTTTTTGCTTAAATACAGCAGTATAGTTAAGCCTGAATAATCCACAGTGCCCCATGGACTACAGCAGAGAAGATGTGTCTGGGACCAACCCAGTATTGGTAACAGTTGCGTTTGTCCTACGCAAAAATGATACAACAGGGAAAGAAAAAAATGAACTTTATTTTAAAACCGGACGCAAGGAAAATGTTCACATTTCACTATAACTATGCTCAAGCACTCTGAAACACAAAGTATTGTTAATCTCTGGTCACGTGCCAAACTGAATGCACGTCCCTTAACCAATGAGACCCAATTACTGAGGGCAGAGCCAAAATCTGACTTCACAACCTTCCAATTATTAGTCCACATTTAATTTGGTAGATGCTTAAAGCTGAACCGAGCTGCTAAAGATGAAAGGTCTTGCCCAAGGACACAACAGTGGCAGGTTCGAGCGGCTAGGATTTGAACACTTTCTGATTCCAGAGCCTTAAGCTCTGAGGTACCACTCAAAGACTTTACGGGAACAGTCTACCAAAATTCGCTAGCTTTCTCCTAATTGCTTTTACATCTGTGACAGCTTCTAGGCAACACCACAATACAGACCCACACAAGAAGACTTCGGTCAGGGGACAAAAACAGCTGAGGATAAATCAGCTTGTTCCCGATGTGACGACGAGACCAGGCATCATAAACGAGGACACATGCTGAACGTGCACACCTAGCAGCTGCATATAGAGCCGTGGGTGTCTTTAAAACGCGGGCTGTAACTAAGGTGAACTTGGACAGGAGGAACTGTAATTTTGGATTTGGAATAAGAATGAAGAACAGCACCCAAAGTCATCAATGGATAATCCTAACCAAACCTTTACATCTTCTAGCACTATATGTAAAGTACTAAATATAAATTAGGGTACTAAATATAAGTCAGGGTAATTAGTATTTTCTAAACATATCTCAAGATTACACTCCTATTTGCTCCACAGAGTAGAAGAACAGTATGGGCCTTTTGTCTGACCACAGAAGCAAACCTAGTTCTGAGTCACCACTATATCTTCAGACCTGTTCCTCTTGGCTTGGCTAACTGCATTTTTGGATGCACATCCAACATTGTTTTTCCTTCTGAACGGCCATGGAGCGGTCAGAAAAACATGGCGTTCATTTCAAGTCTAGGAAGGGAAAACAATCAGATCGGCAACATGGCCAAATTCAGTAGGCTACTGGCAAGAAGCTAGGCTTCTCGCAGCGATTATGATGTTGGGGAGAATAAGAAGCAAAACACAGTTCTACAGACAGGGAAAATAATAAACACAGAGAAGTTACAGAGTATGTCTATGAAATGTGCCACACGAGCCCGCAGGAATCTCGCCTCTGAGCCGACAACATGATGCTGAGAAAACTGGGTGAGGCAAAGTCAAAGACTCCATCTCAGGGCAAATTACTTCTCAGGGCATTTATGAAGATGAACAGTACAGTGCAAAAGTCTAAAGCCACTACTAGATTTGCATATTTAGCAATGTATAGTATAATGATATGTAATTATGTCTCAGTCTCTTTATGAATATAATACCATAAAAACAGTATTTAGTGTGAAAAAAAGTGGAATCTTGGCTGCTACCCTTTTAAAAATCTATTTCTGATCAGGCTTTTTCAGACTGTAGACTGGTCAACTTGGCATCCCGGAAAGAGTCAATGCCGTGGTCAATGTTGTTATGAAATAAACCAATGTATGGGAAAGACTGTGGTATCTTGGCTATTTTTGAAATACCAGTACACTACAGCAATATGTAATATATCTATATACAGTACTGTGCAAAAGTCTGAAGCCACCACTGAGCTAGATATACCATTTAAGCAATAGTTTCATGTATAATGACCATATATAATCATTTATCAGTCTCTTTATTGAATACAACCAGAAAATACAGGAACATTTAGAAACTGGGTAGTATTACGAATTAAATCGACTAAAGAGGCAAGTATTTAGCTTGACCTTTCCTTACACATGAGCAATAGCAGCAGCTTTTGTTAGCCTCGTTTGGGATGTCAACGTGACAGTTTGAAAAAGTTTGCTCAGAAATGGTCTTTTTGGAAGGGTAGCAGTCAAAAAGCCACAAGTTAAAGGGGGAACAGAATGAAAAGACTAAAATATGTTAAAGCTCACAAAGATTGAAATGAGGATCAGTGGGAAAGACAATTATGGCGTGACAAATCCAAGTTTAAATTTTTTGGGTCGACTATATGTTATATACTGTATGGTCGTTACTGCACTGCTAAACCAAAATATCTAATATGTAACAGGGAACTTGCATTTCACTGAAACCTGTTGGATATTGCAGAAATATATTTACAATGTTATGTTTAAATCCTTGCTCTTGCTTTGTAAGAAACATGAACATACAAGAACATACAAAGAATTCCAAGAAGTTAATATTAATAGTTAGAAGTTAATAGTTCCAAGAGTACATATGATTACTTAAACCCAAACAAAAAAGCCATTGGCACCTGTTTGCTACCAAATATGGATTTCCTTAAATGTTGTAGACAGTTACGAGCAGGGCTATAACGTAAAGCAGAGAGGAGCATATGGTGGAGCTTTTTCAACCAAAATAAGGTCATGCTGAAAACTAGTTATTTTGTTTAAGTAACAGTTTCTGCATTCTTTTAATAACTATTGGGCAAATTAGTAATTATGTGTGTTGCTCTAGCAACACATATATTGTTATCCGGTTTTTTATGATTTCACCAATTTTCAGCCAGTATCTCCCCTTAGAGCTTTCGACATATCGAAGCAGGATTAACGCAGAAACGTCCGGTATGTTCGGGAGAAGTGTGCTTGTTCATAGCTAAGAGATATCTGGAATCGTGCCCCCGGGGCCCTCAACTTTCCAGCACAAAAATCCCACAGACAATGAATAGCGCTGTTTTTACAACTGCTGTCAGTGTTTATACTATACCACCAAAATCGGAGTAATCGATTACCCCGGAATCGGGGTAATGTTACCATTTTTGCTAAATTACAGATTGATAGCACACTCCGTTCACTTTTTATCACTCTACAGAAATCACCCCATTCACTTTGAATGGCTCCACTAGCGGCAAGATAAAAGAACGCTCTAACAACGCAACTAAAGGGTTTTTTTGGCAAACTCGTAAACATAGCATCCATATAGTTTCACCTAGAAAATTCATTTAAACGTTAAATTGTAGACACAAGACTTGCCTATCAATCCTAAATATCGAACATTGTTTAAAAATTTCTACAGTTATCATTATCGGAATGGAGGGACGCTCTGAAAAATGCCGTACAAATGAATGAGACTCAAGTCGGCTCGCTTCGGCAAAAAAGCCTTTTTTACAGTGTCTTAACACTGTCATATCTTTGTCAGTTCTTACTTTATATGCACCATTTTTACATCAAAGTGATCAGACAGAGCTACTCTTGCCAACAAACCTTTCAGGATAATCAATACGCACGACCGGAACCAACTGGACCTGCGCCAGGCCAGAACCGACCGCACCGATGCAACACACATTCGCAGTTCCTCCAGGAGCTGCATTTCTAGTTTATTCTGATAGTTAACCTATCTTATCTTTGCTCAGTTCAGTTCTGCCATGGAGAAATCTGAGGGAAAAAGCAAGGAACCCACCATGAACCACTCTGATAAGGGAAGCTCTTATTTTATAACTGTGAATTTGTCAGATAACTTGGGTGCAGTGCAGCACAAACTGTCCATCTACCTAGAACACAGCAGCTTGTAGACAAAGCCAGGTATTTTCTTCCTGTTCCTACATCAGTGTTTTGGAAGAGCCTGATTATGGACCTTTATGCAAAACTACATATATTTATATCCATAATTGATTCCACATATATCAAATGAATGACAGACCAGCGCTGGTCCAACATCCTTAACAAATCTCAATACTGTGTGTCCTGGATTAGATAGTGACGTTAATAAAAAGTAATGACTGATTAGATCAGATAATCAGATAATGACAGGTGTCCCAAAGTGTTTATGTATTTATATAAGTCTACATAAAATGATATAATCATACTGAGTTTGATCATCTATTTGCTATATTTCTATTTTTATTGCACATCCTTGTGGACTGGAAGTACAAACCAGGATGGAAGGATAAGCAAGACACTTAAAACAAGAAACAAACCAGTCATAACTTGCAAAAAAAATGTCCCTATTAGCCCAAAACAAAATCGTAACAGCCTTTAACTTCAGCTTCCAGCTCTGTCATTTTCATCCCGCACATTGTCATTAACAAAACTGACTCGTATGTGCCAAACCTCAACCGTATTTGGCCTGGAATTATCTGCTGCCTGGCTTCTTTTTACTTCCAAATAATATAAAAATCTATCCTGTCTTTACTCAGCTAGTGTTATACAAATGTTAATATTTGCTCATGTCTTAGCTGTAGGACGTTTGTCACTGGGGTCATACACTATCTATAATGAGGTGCTGTTTGCTTTTTGGTGGACCAGTGCCAGTCATCACCTCTGTGTGGTTTACACAAATGGTCTTAGCATTTGTTTTGGAAAAGCTATGACATCGGTCATGGGGAAAACTTTTCTAAAAATGGAAGTAGAGGTTTGGATTGCAGAATGTTGGTGTGAAGACTGAGAGGGGGTGTATGAATATCTGAAAACTGTTTCAATTATTAAAAAATCATTTTAATAAGACCAGCTTTGATTCGGGCTCAGGATATTTACACTAGGGTTGACGAGTTTACCGGTTAAGAGGCTTGCCCAAGAGCCCAAAAGCTGGAAAAGCCAAGATGTATGCTCATTTATTTATGTGTTTAATACATTCTAATAGACAGGTGTTTGGAAATCCCTTCTAATTAACGATACCTATCTGTTCTCTTTCAGCTGGCCTGCTGTCCTCAATGACGTCTAACTTTGATAGAGAACTTGGCAGTATCGCACAGCACCTTGACTCAACTTGAATATCAAAAAGTGAGGCAGGTCTTACATTGAGCTGACCTCAACATCATGTTCCAAATTCTAATGGAAATCCCTGTTAGAAAGTGGGTGCAAACTCCAAACATGTATTGGGTGTCCACAAACTTTTCTAAGTAGTGTAGGTCTTGGTAGTCCCGTGTTCCTGAGCTGACCTTCATAAAATGACTCATATTACCGACTGCAGCATCTAGAAGAAGCTCTGAAGCTGAGCATTTAAAAATTAAGGGCACCAACATAGGCAGCCTTCTGAATGTGACTCACACAATCCTAAGTAGTAGCCCAGAACCTTAAATTCAGAGTCAGCACTGTCCTTGTTATGTTTTGATCATTTGACATTCATTGGTGGAGTCTACCAAGCCCTGTATCAAACTGACGCCACGTTCAGGGCACATGCTTTATTGCTTACCTTGAGTTCTACAGAGCACGCATCGCCAAAAATCTTCCAGTCACATGTTAAAAACATTTTGCAATGCATTTGCTGCATCTCTAGTCTAGAAGCCTAAACCTAGACCCCAATTCAGGAGCCAAAGGCAATCTCTCTGAGATTCATGGGGAATTAACCATAAAGGGAACCAGGCTTAGCCATGCTCCTCGGGATGCGATTGACCAACAAAATAAGCCCAGCTAATTTGAATTCAGGCATTATTTGCAAGTGAATGATCTTCAGCATGGCTGGTCCACTGTGTTCAGAATACATATTTGGAAACAACATTCTGCTTCCAACCAGTGGAAGGAAGACGGGAACTTCCTCTCTCTGCATTATTGCACGGCAAACCACAGCTTCCTTCAATTCACTTTGCTTTACTCATAAAACCTGACTATTATTGTTGTGCTCAGACTAAGACGCCCTTTTCTATGAGACGTAATTCATAGCTAGATTGTGGGAAGATGTTGCTGCTGCTTGGGACTCGGTAGGCATTGCAGCAACGTTTCTTAAGAGGCAGCTGCTGGACGCACCCATTCGCACCTCTGGAATTTCCTGTGGGTGCAGAGTAATAGGTAGGGCTCTGAGCCCAACACACACGCTATACACACGCTCACATATAAATCCTCTTGTGTAATATGTGCCAGATGGGGCAGAGTGATGGGAAGGTGGAGGGATGGGCTGACTTAATCTCCATTCATTCCCCAAATCCTCAAATTTTCCCTCTCCACCCAACCCTCTCCAATAAACTACGCCAGTCTTCTCCACTCTCACGACATGGACTCTTCATCCCTTGTGAAATGCCTTGTACTGGACACATTGGAACATATCCATCACGTAGGCTGCTCGTAGCAGACAAAGTCTGGACTTATTATTAGAAACTCTAATCTTGACAAGAAAAGGGTCGGCCAAGGCAAGCGTGCCGGGACAGGGTACATTTGTAAAACGATTTGCTCGAAGACGGGGAACAACACTACCCCTGTTCTTCCCAGAGGGCTTGTCAGTGTTATCAAGACAGAAATTTCCTTGACGATAAGACCTGTTTGGTTTTTAAGGAGAAATGAGTGGGATTAACAATTTTAAAAAAATATGTAGCAAACCTAACACAACCAGCTATGCCTCTGAAACATACTTAGATTTTTGTGAAATATTATATTTGGAATAAACAGACTAAAAATAATTACTTGGAAAATACATTAAAAAAATATTCTTACCTTGACTTCACATTTCTTGTGGCAAGCTAACCGACACACTGCACACAAAGAGAGAGAGGGGAAACAGGATATTACATTTTGCTAGCAATTAAATTTTACATTGTACACACTATAAATTCAGGCACTGTTAGGCGTAATGAAAAGAGACGTTCAATATATCAGGAGCGTGCCCTCACATACAGGGTTCCTGTCGTAGACCACAGCATGTTTACTCTTAGCTTGCAGTCAGAAACGATTTGCCATTAGTAACATGATGTTACCCAGAGCTCAGAAGACCTTCTGCTTTTTTGGCTACCCTCAATCAAACTCAGTGGTCAGGCTCATAGCCTGGTCATACAGCATGGGAAATTTTGAATCCTTTTTTAATCCATGAGCCCATGCAGGACGCCGCAGGTTTAGCATGCATAGCTTGAGAAAAAAAATCTGAAATTAAGTCAAACCTCAAAAAACATATTCTTTTGCAGGGGTGTGTGATATTGACAAAAATTGTATCCCCATGTTCTCAGATGTTGAATGTACATCTTAGGTCAAAAATGTTATGTCTTGCCATCACGTTTTTATGGAATCATTCCATGAATAATTCCAGAGTGTGTTTTTGTGCTGGTACCTAGAAGGTTTAAGATGTGGACAGCTAGATCATGAAGTTGATCAGAATCTTTATATTCTGCACAGTGGTTAGTTTGTAGAAATTAGTTCAATGTTGTCAAGTCAAAATTCTTTAGATTGAGCTTTTTACAATGGTGCATTGTCTCAAAGCAGCTTTACAGCATTATATTAACTTAAAAGGCCAATCCCAAATGGAGCAAACCTAGGGCGACAGTGGAAAGAAAAAACTCCCTGAATGTGGTTAGGAAGAAACCTGGGGAGGAAAAAGACTCAAAAAGGGACCCGTCCTCCTGGGGTGGCCTTGATGTTAATTGAAAATAAAGTAAATAAAGTAATGTAAAAAATCTATGCATATTGGCAATGATACAAAGAGTCGCTTTAGGATCTTAAGTCCTCAGTGGGAAGTCCTTGGAGGCTCATCGTCCCCTGCCAAATCCAAACCACCTACATGCAAGTGAGGATGAGCCACATATAGCAATTAAATCTATTGGCAAATACTCTGACGGTAGTGCTGTCTGTATTTTGTCTCTTGGTGCATTTGGTTTACTCATTCCTAATGCTCTAGCAAGCTGCATTCTATCCTAACTGGCAAAATGATTAAGATTCATATCACACATTCTTGCTAGATCACCCATTTCGTCAAAAGTACCACAGAGCACATTAGCATGCTCGTATTTTTGAATCTCCATTATTGAATGCAGAACATGAGCAGCAGAAATGCTATTTATTAGGGTGGCACAGACAGTCTGGTGTTTAGTCTCCACACATCTGGGACATGTTTGATTTTCTCAATGTTCTTTTGATTAAGCAAAGGTTCAAATGTTCCCTTCTTGGCCAATCGTGTCAAGCTAGCATATTTCAGTTGCATAAAAACAACCATTTTGCAGTGTGACTTACAACAAGCAACACTGACATAGGGTTAGTCTTAATGGCATCACTGAAAAATACAATAGCATATATGGGTAAGACCTGGGTAACACCTTGAATTTATAAACTTGTGTATTAAGAGTATCTGTATGATAATTCTCAACTAAAACAACAGATTTTTCAGGCTAGTCCATAATTATAGTTGTCATCCAGCCCCACCCCTGAATGACCTGTACGGCTGAAGCAGAGCCACACTGTTAGTGTTACTCCAGCAGCCAGTGAAGTACAGAGGCAAAGGTCTTACAGTGGCTTTCATCTCCCTGCACTTTTATCCTCCTCAGCATCACCTCCCAAACAAACACACCCCTAATGCCCTGCCCACAGGAACATAGCACACACTGTTCTCTGTAGCTGAGCTGTCGTTTCACTTACAGAGGAGAGCCTTCACCAGCAGAGAAGCCAGGAAAGTGGTGAAATGTCCATTTGAAACTGGTTTCTCAGGGGTTAATGCTCTGGACTATGAATGGACACCCCTGGGAAGGCAAGAAACCTTGAAGTAGTGCTTAGCCTCAGGACAGTGGAGGCCTAGTTGCTGAACTATAGACCAGCATTCAGTTTAAAGAATTGATGCTTGCTTACAAAGGCAAAATGGAGCAGCACCGTGATACCTAGGGACTCTGCATCAAGACTTTCTCTGTACTGGAACCCATGTGGAATAAACTTCAACTGGACGTTCAAGAATCTCTTGCTGTCTCATATGGCGACTAAACACTCGCTTCTTCACTCAGCACTGAGGCAAAAACTGATCATGCACCAACACATTTACAGTACTGCGCAAACGTCTTAGGCCACCGTCTGACTTGCTGTTTTAGCAATGGAATAATGTACCCATATATGACAACTCGGATTTGTCATTTCATAATGCTATTTTCTACTGATCTTTATTCTGATCTTTGTGAGCTTTAGGATATCTCAGACTTTTCACACTGTTCCTGAAGCTTTCAGATGCTATTTCCATTCACGTGTTATGTAAGGCCACACCAAACACTTGCCACTGTAGCCTATATAAGATCTTATTTCTCTTATATTTTGCAGATTTTTAATACCGCATACAAATTACTGCTTGTATTCTTATAAAGACAATGATAAATAAAGACTAATTCCAAATTCCTCAGATCTCAAACCGACATGCTGGACAAACAAGTCCGATCCAAGGAGGCACACCTTGCAATACATGTCCATGCCCCAACAGGTCTGAGCCTTGGCAGCACGAGGGGGGACCTGAACAATATTAGGCAGGTGGTTTTAATATTACTACTAATTGGTGTATATTTCAAAAGACCTCGTTTATCTCATGGTAGTGTTGGGCTAGAACACAAAGCACTTATTGTAAATGTTGTAAAAAAAAATAAATGTAAATGTAATCAAAAAGCTGTCTGTTCAAATCAAGCACTAGTACACACCTTCAAGGACTCTATTGTAAGTCGCATTCACAGCTTACCACGGTAGCTCTAACAGGTCCAAACGTGATAAACTGACTTCCGATGACTGTACAACGTGAAACGTCATCAAGCCTTTTAGTATAAGTGCTAATATTTGTCTATGGAGATTACATGGCTGTACATTTGAGGTCATAACCCTTGCAACAGGTATGGCTTAATTTGATAAATCCACTAGATAGAATTTCTACATGCTTACACTCAAGTATTTGTACACAGTCATGCTAGCGTAGAGATAAAAAAGGTTAGTCTTCTCTTGGGGTACGATTCCTATGCTTATAGGAGCATTTCTGAAAGGAATGCAGGTTTTGGCAGGTATCATGCATACTTTTTAAGATATTTTAATTAGCACACGAGTCTTCTGTTGAGCTGTGATTGCAGCAGATGTGAGACAGTATGGACTGATTAAAGCTTCTCGTCTGCAGTACAGGGTGACTTAGTGTTGAGGCATGTGCATGCTCCTTCATCAGAGAAAATGGTGCCTGATTGGCAGCACTGCTGAATTTTCATTTAATATCACTCACCGATCTCAGAACACATGCCTTCAGTGTGATACACTCCACTCACCTGGATTTGGTGTGCTGTTTTCTCTGGAATCTGCAACACGCTGTCCATGTATATCACAAAATACTTATCTAACTAATCACTTCAAGGGCTGTGTGAAACTTGATAATACACATTGCCTGGGAGGCATTTTTTTAAATATATGGGATGGGAATGAAGTGAAGGTAAGAGAGCACTGACTCAGTCGTTCAAGTTTCTGGCAACTAATCAGATCAATATGGGTTTAAGTCCCACCTCAATCGAGGCCACTGAGCAACTTTTAGCAGCCTAGCCAGAGGTGACAGTAGTAAACAAGTTCTTAACTGAGCACTACTCATTATAAAACATAATTCTATGCAATAATTGGCAAATAAAAAATGCAGCCAAATACAGAAATGTCAGATTTCAGATTAAACCTGGTCTTCCTGTCTTTAGAGACGAATCCAGGAACAGCCGGGTTTGAATATGCAGGCTTCATAGTGAGCACGTCAATCCTGCCTTTGCTGTGGAGCAACACACTGCCCCAACTTCTGGTCTGAAGATCTGGGGAGCCATCATTAATGATGTGAGCTATAGTAGTGATATCAGGGACACTAACAACTCAGAAATAGGCACAGCACATCCATTTTTGGCCCCATTGCTCGACCCCACACAGCAAGGTTTTCCCTGGGACACCTCCTGTCAGATTTAGTGCCAGTCAAACATTTATGAAGCCACCTGGGATTCAAACTACAAGTGCGCTGAATCTACAGGGCCAGCTGCAACTTCAGTGGGCAAAAGGGAGTTTTCCTCCAGTGCCCAACCATATCTCATCTTGTATCCAGGCTAGAGGCGGCCTAACAGGGTCGTATATATCATCATTAAGTTCAAACATACATTTCATTCAATCCCAACAACTCTTTATTTTGTTAATTAGTTATTTGTCAATTAGTTTCTTTTACTCTTGAGAGATATAAAAGTAAAGAAGCAAAAGTACTTTTATTGAGGGTAGGATGTACACATCCATGTCATGGCAGGAGGGTTACGTATTGGTTTGTGCTACATTGCATGAATCATCTTTCAGAAATGCAGCTCAATTGCTCATAAATAGACATGGTGATATTCAGTAATGCAGTATATATTTATACCAAAATATCCCGAATTATCATCCCCTCTTTGATAATTTATTTTATCTCTGGTTTATTGCTAGAGTCACTGATTTTGAATAATAAAGTTCAGCTGTTGTTGTTAATTCAGAGTAAAAAGGATTGAATGAATGAATTTCAGTGGAAGCTTAAAATGACATAGAACAAAATCCACTATAAAACTGTTATGATCTTCACGTGTACTATTACCAGTGCCTACAAGCAACACAAGCAGATGCCTCTTTGTAATTATAATAAACCCTGGGATAAATACAGGTCTTAGGAGGACAACAGAGCTATGATTCCTGGTGAAGCTTATCCACACGTACCAAATCGTGTCATGACTTCATGGATTTGATGGCTTCTAGCAATCCGTCATTATGATACCATACAGGTAAACCTGAGGTTTAAAGCAGCCTCGAGCTGGGTGGAAATGATTAGCTAGGCTTTTATTACGAAACATGTTACATCAGGGATTTACGTAGTGACTTAGCAAGAGGCACAGCATTGCTATCTGAAAACAACTGGAACGATGCACGCACGACATGCAGGAGAAATGTTTCTCCACACGTGAGGCCTGAGGTCACGCCGTGGAGCATGGGAGCAGAGAGAAGAACTTCCATATTGGGTGTGAAAGTGCACCATGTGTGCATTTGCCTTGTTTGGAAGTTCAGGTCTTCAGTCTATAAACACAGCCATTCTGGAACAGGGAGGACAGGGGGAGAAGGGACGTGGGGCATGGATTAAGAAATGGAGTAAGAAATGAAAAGGGAAGAAGAAAGTATGGAAAACAGTGTGCTGCTTCATATCTGATTCACTGGTGAAAGAATGTTTCCGAAGGGGAAGGGTGAACAGGCATTTCCCGAGCTGGACGTTTGGAACGTTTGGTCAGCGGTCTCAGAGGACTGGGTCGGGTTGGCCTGCCCAGAGATTGGCAAAGGGATATCCTTTAAAAAAGCTTATATTGGAAACTCTTCACACACACATACTCTATGCGGAGTACTCATACACACACATTGATTACACCAGGAGCACACCACGTATACTTTCCCACACATGCACGATATCCCCTAAATCTTGCCGTGTCGAACCAATGTTTAGAGCTTTGGCTACTTTAGCATCAACAAGACTTCGATTGTGATTCACAAGCTTCAGAGTTCTAACCAGCAAGCCTGCCACAATAAACACTGCAGCTAGGCAGCTGTGTAATGGTATGCAGAGAGAGTGCATGTTTCCTAAATGCTGTTATGAAATAAAGCATTACTCCATTCACACTGAGCCCACCTAGCGCATATAGTTCTGAAATTTGCTATGTTTCATTACATATACGGGCTTTCGCCGAAATACATATTCAGGGCAACTTAGGAAGTGCTTGGGATTGTCCTTCAGTAAAATGAACAACTTAAAGTCGTCCAAACATTGGTTGTTAAGGGCCAACCAGTGCCGGTTTGGAGGGACTTGAACCTGTTAACCAGGTGGTCAGCAGTCCAGTACCAAACCCTGACATATTTTCTGCCTTGTCTAGAATTGGTTACCGCCTCCTTGCCACCTGTGCTTCCCATTGGTCCCATCCCAGGCAACCCTGAACTGGCTTTAACGGGCATAGAGATGAATAATTGTTTTTGCCTTGTTGAACATCGAAGCACAGATCCAAACTGTGTCTCATCTGCAGCCCTCTCTCTGAACACTGTTTTTTCTCTCTGCATGCTGTTTCCTGTGCACTCTCTGGTACATCTCTCTGCGCTCCCCCTGTATCCTGGTTCTTTTCTCTATGTGCTGTTAATCTCTCTGAGCGCTCTGCTTTGTCTCTTTGCATGCTGGTTCATCTCTCTCTTCACGATTTCTCAGCTTCCTGCATATTTGTTTGGCTTTAAATGCTCTTTTTTATTCTCCGTGTGTTGGCTCATTTCTCCGCATGCCCGTTTTTCTCTCTCCATGCCCATTCGTCTCTCTGCACACTGGTTAATATTTCTGGATACTGGTAGTCCCTGTGAACTGGTTGATCTGTCTTTTCACAGTTTCGTCTTTCTGCATGCTGGCTTGTCTCTTTTCACGCAGGTTCATCTCCCTGCATGCTGGTTCATCTCTTTGAGCACTGTCTTAGCTTCCTGAATGCTTGCTCTTCTTTCTGTGCTCTATTTCATTTCTCTGTGTGTTAGCTCATAATGTGCGTATTTCTGTTTAATAAAACTTTCTGTCCAAAAGCCTGCACATGTCTCATGTCCATAGTTAATCACAGAAGTATATCCTTTTTTTTGCTGGGCACTTTTGTATTTCTATGGTAATATGTGTAAAGGTTTCCTTTACAGGGAATTCCCAAAGTATAACAAAACAACCAAACTCATAAATGCTGTTCTTTTCTCGTGAGCATTCAGGACCAAATGTGACTGTAGACAATTTATTGTAATCCCAGTCTATCTGCATATAAGTAGGCAAAATATAGTGTGGATTTACACCACATTATCGGTGTAGCGTAGCATAAATACTGAGACAAGTTTACTAGTGATGTGAGTTAAATATTACTTACCGCTTATTAAAACATAAATGCCTGTTCAACAAGCTCATTATCATGCCATTAGGTTCATTTACTACTTCTATATTCCCTTCAGCTTATTCAACGCTGTCCGGCCTCTCCCCTGGTTCTCGTTGAACTGAGATCATAAAGCCACAGCACACAATCTGAGATGCGTTCCCGTCAGAAAGAGGCAAGCTGGAATATCCTGGAACCCAAAAGCTTTTTATATGATGCTCATCTGGTGCAGATTTACCAGAGAACCGCTCAGCGTGTCTCAATCTAATTCCGCACTAATAGCGCACAAATTCTGAGGTTTCTGAGAACGCTGTATAAATCACACTGCATCTGCTGGACCAGCTGGACGTACATCGGGGTGCGTTAAAACATTTATGCGAACTCTAATTTATAGGCAGTGCAGTAGGCAGTGCAGGCGTTTGTGATTGTGCCAAGAATGTCAAGATCATGGTTTCAGTCTTCATTGTGGTTGACCGTTCCAATAGATCATCCATCCGACTTTAAGGCACTCTGTCATGCTGCCCTCTAGCGGATCATGGAAGTACTTTCTTTTACTTTGTTGAAACACTGGATTATGCAGGGTCAAAAACCGTAATCTATGCCACACTTAATACACTATAAGAGCCATGGGTTTAAGGTTGGGCGCCAAAGTTTGCCACTGTTGGGTTTAACCTGTTTGGTGGCCAAACAATTATTTACCAGGAAGTTACAAATGCCCATGGGCACGCTGGCATCCATTACATCACAAACCCAATAGCCCCATAAACATAAAAAATATGGGAAACAAATCAAATAGCTATAAATGTTTGTAGAGCTGAAGGTCTTTTAAATTGAACAATCTAGCAACCAGGTTATATAAGATAGCAAACGCTCCTCAACATTTTAGCGAACACTCTGAAGGTGGCATATGTGAAAAATACATCTTGAGTGTTTAAGGTGGTAGTAACTTCAGGCTCCTGCAAGCTTTGTGGCATGAAGATAATCGGGCTATGAATACCTCTGGGGTTGAGATTAAGAAGAGGTGGTACTGTTTAGTGAATGTTCAATGAGTGGAAAATGGGTCACAAAGCAGATGTTAAAAAAATGGCTTGGCAAAAATGAGTGTTTGCATTTGGGCGTGCCAAAGGGCATAGTGTGAAGGAAGTAGCTAAATTTGTAGGTGTAGTAAAACATAAGGTCATATAGGTCTACCAGCAGCGGTGAAAAAAATCCCAGTCTACAGGTAATACTTTTAATACCTTGAAGAGTTTGTGGAGGTGTTTCATGCCATTAGTTACAGCCACAGATTAATAAATTTGTCTGGTGAGTATATATACAGAAGCAAAAAAGATCAAAGAGTGCTGGCTGTTATGGACTTTCGAACACGGTCACGTGACCTAAACCCTATTGAGCAGTTAAGGACACATAAGGACAGGGAAATACAAGCATACAGTAACATCACAATTGGGAATATTGTGAAATCATGCAGATTTTGTATTATCTTGTGGAGTTCATGCACGCTACATCAAAGAGGGGAACATACCAAATACTAATTAGTTCTTTTTTTAAGGATTCAAATTTTCGCTCACACTGTTGCTGATGATTTTTTGTGAACAGTTTGTACTAGCGGTCTTCAGTTTTTGGCCCCAGTTTATTAACACTATAAAACATGGCATAGCATGTACCCACGTAAGGGCTAGTATATAATTTAAGAGCAATACTGTCTTTCACAGAGTGCTGTGGTGCTTCGGTGTTTTCAAGCTTGCAGTTCTGGAATTCCCCGTGCCTCGTCTTGATCTTAGCCTGACCCGGAGACTTTTAGCAGTGCTTTCAGCTTCAACTCTACCCACCATGTCCCTATAGTGTATATGTGGTAAGACAATCATTTCAACACATTCTTTTTTAACCCTGAGAAGAATGGGAAAACCAACAGCTAAAACCACACAACATGACTAAATCCTTATTACAGCTTTTTAAACCCCATAAAGAGAACCCAGTTAAACAAACGAGACCAAAAATGATCCAATATTACATATTTGTGAGTGGCAAAAGTATGTGAACCTCTAGGATTAGCAGTTAATTTAAAGGTGAAATTAGAGTCAGATGTTTTCAATCAATGGGATAACAATCAGGTGTGAGTGGGTAGCCTTTTTATTTAGAGAACAGGGATCTATCAAAGTCTTCTCTTCAAAGCAAATGTTTGTGGAAGTGTATCATGGCACGAACAAATGAGATTTCTGAGGACCTCTGAAAAAGAGGAAAAGGTTGGAAAAGGTTAAAAAACATTTCTAAAGAGTTTGGACTCCACCAATCCACAGTCATACAGATTGTATACAAATGGAGAAAATTCAAGACCATTTTCACCTTCCCCATGAGTGGTCGACCAACAAAAATCACTCCAAGAGCAAGGTGTGTAATAGTCACAATAGCAAGGTCACAAAGGACCTCAGGGTAACTTCTAAGCAACTAAAGGCCGCTCTTACATTGGTTAATGTTAATGTTCATGAGTCCACCATCAGGAGAACACTGAACAACAATGGTGTGCATGGCAGTGTTATAATGAGAAAGCCACTGCTCTCCAAAAAGAGCATTGCTGCTCATCTGCAGTTTGCTAAAGATCACGTGTACAAGACAGAAGGCTATTGAAAGAAAGTCTTATGGACGGAGTCCAAAATATAACTTTCTGGTTTAAATGAAAAGAGTTGTTTGGAGAAAGGAAAACTGCATTACTGCATAAGAACCTTTTCCCGTCTGTGACACATGGTGGTGATAGTATCATGATTTGGGCCTGTTTTGCTGCATCTGGGCCAGGAGGGCTTGAATGAATTCTGAATTATATATTATAATTATATCAGATAATTCTAAAGAGGGGTCACACCAGATACTGTAAGCAAAGGTTCACATACTTTTGCCACTCACAAATATAAGTTCACACACTTTCGAGCACGACTGTATGTCATTAATAAAACTTGTATATAAACATAAATGTACATATTTAGAGTAAATGGGACACTACTTTGAACTGGAGCTTTCTGCGAGTTTGCCAAAAAAAATAGAATGGTAGAAATAACCTGTGCTAGGATATGTAAAGATGAGATGGTGTTTTCCAGTAAAAGCAATAATAACATTGGTGAAATAGATGGCATCATAGAACACAGGAGATCTGAAACAGATTTGAAATATTTGTATGCTTCTGTCAACTAATATTTGATTTTGTATGTGGCATAATAGTTTATTAATAAGACAATGATTCACTACATTAATCCTAATCACCACAAAAATGTTTTATGACTACAGATTCTTTTTACATGGCCACCTCAATATTTTGATCTTACATCTAACTGAGACTTGTGGGGTGAGCCGAGAATGAGTTCACATTAGGTGAACTCCTTGAGGGATCTGAAGATATATCGAGATTATTTTAATATTATTTGCTGTTTATATGGTTGCACAGTATTAAATGCACATATATCAATAATTGTGAAGCAACCAGTAGGATCAGACAGAAAAGGCTGAGGCTTCATGCATTTTGTATCATAGTAACACGTAACATACATCCTGACTGGAATATATTTATAATTTTAGAAGCCTATTTTAACTATTATTTACCTTGGCCACAATTAATTAAAAATCTTAATATTGTATAGCACAATAGCAGCTGAATGAACATAAACATATACGTAAAGTACGTATAAAATGATTTTGATATGCGATCATGCTCCATTACATGCCTTGTGTTTACACCAAGTATTGATTGTGACTTTGAAGTTGCATCCTTAAATGTTCAGTGAGGCACTGAATATGCCTGTGCATCTCTATTGGAAATCAATGCTTACTGGGCCTTGATGGCCTCAGGGATGTTTGTGTGTATTGTGCAGGGTTGGGTGATGAGTATTGAAGGTGACTGCCACTGTAACTGTAGCTAAAGTAACTGTAGCACTCTCTCTCTCTCTCACTCACTCACTCACTCACTCTCTCTCTCTCTCTCTCTCTCTCTCTCTCTCTATCTATCTCTTTATCTCTCTCTTTCTCTCTCTGTTTGTTTATTTGTTGAAGATGATTGTATAGTTTAATACACTGGCAATCCCTGCACTGACACTTATTATATCTTATGGTGATACATTCACTGATCAGTCATAAAATTAAAACCACCCACCTAATACTGTGTTTGGGCCCTTTCGCTACCAAGGTTCTTACCCCTTGAGGCAGGGACTCCACACGACTTCTGATGTTGTCCTGTGGTATCTGATGTTAGAGGCAGCTCGGTTAAGTCATGCAAGTTATGAGATCGGGTCTCCATGGATCTAACTTGTTAGATGTGTCGTTTTATAAATGTGTCGTTTTATATACAGTCTTAGCTTAGGTCACCTACCTACACGTACATGTCAAAGTAACAAAATTGTCACTGCCCAGTGCATCATTGTGTCAGTAATTTACTTTTCCTTTCTGTGATTATAATGTCATAGCTGATTGATGTACGTTTGTACCAAATATAAAAAACTTAAAGATGTAAATACAATATAATAGATTTTGCTCATACAATAAACGTTGCTCTTAACTTCCCATATTTCTGAGTTTCTGTGTTCTAGATGAACAGATTAGTTGTTTGTTTGTTTGGTTTATTTAAGACAGGTTATTATATGACAAACATTCTCTTTCGTAGTTTAGTTTAAAACAAAGCACAAAGGCGTTTTGAAATTGGAAGATTGGCAAACACTAATTACTCATTTAATTTGTGTATTTCTCTAATAATCCCCATGTTAATAATCAACTAGAGGAATTTGGCTTTTCTTTTTATGTCACTTTTTAAAATTAAGCTTACTCTGCTTATGTACACAAGCCCACCCCAGTGGAAATATAAGTCTATCATGTCACACTGAAAAAATAAGTTAATAAAAAAGTAAATAAATTCTGTTGTATGCGACAGATTACATTTAAGCAAGTGTTATGCAGGGTTTCTTTGAAATGATGCACCGCTTAAAATATGTGAAAATGTAACCAAGTGACACTAGGTCAAAATGGCATGATAAGATTGCTCTCTGCCATGTTTCCTTCAACACACACACACAAACACACACACACACACACACACACCCACACCCACACACACGCACACACACGCACACACACACACACACACACATACACACACACACACACACACACACAAAGATAGAGAGAGACAGAGGTTCACAGGCACTCATCATCTCCTAGACAGTCTTGGCTGACATTTGTTGTGGTGAAAATGCCAGCCTTCTTCCATTCCTGGATTAGTGTGACATTCAGAGCGAGGTCTTTCTCAGGACATATCACACAATGCTGCCAGAATAAATGCATCATCAGTTTCCAGCTGTTTGGCTTCATAATCATTATATCATAATTGCTCTGTGACATCTACTAAATGTCATATTCCTGATTTCAAATTTGTATTTTTACTATAATAGACAATATACCAGCTATAGCCTACCTTCATTTTTGTATACCTTTAGTTTACAGTGTAGATGTGTGAACTAACCGAGAGACACATTTGTTAAGGACAGTGCACATTCACATAGTTTTAGAATTTGGCTGTATGTATCTTTTCAGAATTTACATAATTGGTGATTATTTTGTGTTAAGAAAGAGGACGCCCTGTGGTATTTTATAAAATCATTTGATGTGCCTTATCAGTGCTAAGCAGGTTCAGTTGTCCTATCTGATAGAGACAAACAGGCCATTTTAAACATAAAACACTGGAACCAGCTTTAGATTCCACATGATCTGTGGATGAAGTAAGACCATGGAAGCCATCACACCAGAGTCATATGGTGTAGGTGAACCACATTCTCTGATATATATATTCTGACTTCCAAACTTCTATCTTCATAATGGGACTCAAAACACATTGAAATAATTTTTTTACTAATGGAGATGCTTTCTAAGAAGCTAACTATCGAAGACATTAGGGGCCAAAAGTCCCCATAAGACCACTTCTTTTGCACTTTTATCAAATTTAATACAATGTTTTTCATTACAAATAATATAATCTGCATCGAGTATATGCTGAGTAGTTTCTGAAATTGATCACAAATTAAATTTTCACTTAAAATCGAATGATTAGCTGACTTAAGAAAATATGTAATACAAATGTATTACATTCAGTTTTTAGTTTTATGTAAAATAATGGAAAATTGCATGTATTTGTGATTGGGAGTCTTGCATTCTTAAATAAGGCATTACCAACTGTAATCCAGATTGTATACAGTAAAGTCCTGTTGAAATGTATGTTTAATTAATTTTAGTCCAACATTTAGTTCTGATTTGGTAATGTCCCTTTAATTGGAAGACATACTACAGCTAAAACTAATTTACTATAAGTTTGCCGTTGCCATCTTTGCATTTTATCTTATTATATTAGGTGTGTATCGCCTTATATTTTGATTCGCTAATGGACACATTTTCCTCTGATTAAAATAAAAGCCACGGCATTAGTCTTTGTTCTTGTTGTTAAATACCTATTGTGTTGCTTGCACTTCTACATGCATGTATGGTGACACAATAGGGTCACTAATTTAATCCATGTCTATTTAGTTATCCCCAAAACCTTATAAAACTAAAGCTTTATTAAATCAATTTTGCTTACCTATTCTTGGTTTATAAACAACTATTAAAAAACTTTGTCTGATTTAAAAAACGTTATTCGATAAACAATTCATTCTAATTATTATTTTACAATAAAATTATTAAAATTTATTTTTTATAATAACATAACTAAATAAATAAATGAAATTTGCCATATTTTCCACAATACCTTATTTTATAGAGCTTTTCAATCTATCAAAATAAAATTCCCTTTTTTTACATGTACATTTTGGTATGACCATCTGGCCTTATTTGAAGATTTAATTAAAATTAAACTACCACAAGTCATATATAATCATAAAGACAATTTATAAAAGAAGAATAAATATAGCCCTACATGACTGTGTTCGAAACCATTCACGTTGTTTTTTGTGAAGGTAGCTTCAAAAGTATTTAATTAATTAACACATTTGTTTTGTAATTTTTAAAAATCATTATGCAGAGCCAAGAAAAATTACTTTTATCTTGCTATATATTACAGAACGGAATGTACAGTACACTGTTTTTTGTGTCAGTAGTGGTTAAGAAGGTGATTACTTTTTCCTGCTAAATTCAACCTAATTATTTGTGCAGTCGTCAAGCACACAGCACAAAAACATTGAGTCTTTTCAGATGAGGATTAAATGTTAGAGAATTCCTGATAAGGAGCATCTGTTGCCAGTGATAATCACTCTGTTAAAATAGACATTCACATGTATTGAATGTATTTATAATTTTAAAAAGTTATGTGTTGTTTAAGAAGCTGGTGGAATTGTGGGGATGCAGCTCGTCTAGTTCTCATGCAGCCTCAGCCCCTCGTCCAGGCAGCGTATCGACTAAACCGACAGGAAAAGGGAGAAAGGGAGAGAAAGGGAGGGCGATAGCTGCTGAAAAATTCATGCCTCTGCCAGCTCTGTCTATTCGCCACTCAGCAGGGGCCCGCCTTTGATACTTCACACTCATGGAAAAAAAAATGCAAATGATGTTTCACTGCATAACATGGAGGGAATGTATCCACAGCAAGTGATAGGAATCTTCTGCCAAAACAACATGAAATATAGCCTCCACTCTCAGGATATTGTAGCCTTTTTAGTAGGGGTCACACTAAGATGGGCAGCAGTCCACTATGTTTTTGCTCTGAATTTATATTTGATGTCAAATATGCAACAAATTACATCATTTACCTAATTATTTGGCTCTTAAACAGGATTGCTGCTTGAGGTTACAGTAAATCTTGGCAGAACATAAGCTTGGGACTTAGTAACACTAGCACTGAAACATATTACATTTTTCGGTAGTTAATAATCAGCATTGCTACTTTTTGATAATTACTGCAAACACATTTAGGAAGCAAATGTATGTGTGTTTGAAATTCCTATATCACAATTTTGATTTGGGAATGGCAATATGTAATACATAACAAGAGAGAAGGGAGATGTTGTTGTGGGCAGCTGGAGGGGAAATATTGGCTTTGACAGGTAGCGCACCAGGGGGCTGGCGCACTAACACTGGGATCTATTCTCTGAGCCCGACTCAGTTTCAGGAATGCTGATTAGATATGCTCCAACATATCAGCTATGTCAGGGAGTAATCCACCACTGCGGTCACAAACCCACCCTACTATAGTTGTCACCATTGTTGCTTATTTAATTGTGCTTTGTTCATTTGGTGTTTTCCACTCATATATAGTTTTTTCTTTGAGTTGTATCATTTCTAACATTTGTGATAGGTGAATGAATGCTGCAAATAATTGGCTGAGTAGTTGTGCTGGAGAGCTGGTAGAAGTTGTGGGGGAGGAATAAGGGCTGCTGGGACATGGGGTGGGGTGTGGTGGTGTCTCAGTAAGGTTGGTGAGTCTGTGTGGGTTAGGAGGGGAGCAAGAGTGTGTAATAATGTGTTTGCCTTTGTGGGTGCCCACATCAGCCAATTATGATGCGACATCTGGGTTAGCTGACAACTCACTGCGGATGAGGGCAAACAGTGAGTGAATGTGTTTATGTGTGTGTTGTGTTCTGGCAGCAGAGATGCATTTAGGAGAACAGATTTGGGCTTTGAATACACAGCATGGTACAGAGTGCCACCAGTGCACAAATGGCACTGACTCAGTATACATAAAAATACACTAAATGGAAATGTTTTTATCCAGAAAAAAAGTTTTTACTGTAACATAAAGTTGGAATAAACTATAGTCTATGACTATATATTGTACAAATAGGGAAACAAATTTTCCATGTTTTCATTTGAAGGCTTTACAATCTGTAAAAAATATACTTCCAAAGCCCAGGTGTTTCAGTGGGTGAAGCAAAAATGGTGGGGTGCACAGGTGTCTTACAGTGGTGTTGTTGCTCTCCCTGGTAGTTCTATAAGACCACACAAAAGTGCTCAAGAGGGAAAGCCAAGAAAAGAACACCAAGGTTGACAACAATAAACAATTGTTTACAACAGATCATCTGTTTGTTCCATAATACCACTGTCACAATTTTGTTAGATTAGGCCATCACTATCTTTGAAAAAAAAAGCAGAACTACACAAAACTGAAAATCTTATCTTAACTGCGAAGCATTGTCTAGGGAACATCATGGTATGGGGCTGTGGTGCTACCTTGAGGTCTGCAAAGTGTCTAAATACATGCTTTAGGTTAATAGATTATGGAAGACTAAGAGTCCAGACCCTAACCCAGTTAAGATGTTGTGGCATGTGCTGAAGTGAGCTGCATGCCAGAAAGTGAGTAGATTGTCCTAACCCTGTGCAAGTCTGATCAGATGCTAAATGATTTTCTGCTGAGAGTTCACATACAAACTATAGCCTTAAATGTAAAGCTTTAAGCAATACATCTAAGAGACATAAGTACAACTTTGTTAGTAGTTTGGGCAGAATAATTACTTTATAACAATGATCAAGATCATACTGCACATTCGGAGTATTTAAAACTCAAAAAGACAATTATTAACCTTTTGAATGTTCACATCTTATGGCACCCAATTACATCGCATGGTAATTTACCAGAAATTACACAAGTATTTGTGTGTCTGTGTGTGTGTCTGTGTGTGGATAGAATAGGTCAAGTTTATGTATCAGTACCAAATGTCCCCACAATGATAGACATAATCTTTTTTACCATGTGGCTTGCCCCAGCAAGAAAAATTGCTTTTTAACATAGAAAATCTAGGTAATTTTTGTTTTGAAAAACCAAAGAAGATAAAACATTTGCCTTAGGTTACAGAGGTTGAGGTTACAGTTAGGTATGGCATGAATTAATTACAGTAATACCATGCCAGTGGAAAGTCCCCACAGAGTTAGAAAGATGTGTGTATTTTGTGCAGCTTAACAGCAGCAATAAAACAATAATACATCTGACAATGTGACAGAAGCTGTAGTTCTAAAACACAGTGACAGTCAACATTTAGGTCACTACAAGTAGAAAATGTTTTCTCTTTGAACAAGTTATTCTGCATTTCATAAAAATGTGTTAGAAAGGCATAATGTGGTGAATTAAACAGTAATTGTGCTAGTTTCAGTTTCTCTTCACATACTGTAGCACACAACTGGGAGGGAAGACTACTTATACACTAGTCAGGTATTAAAGAAATACTGTCAGAGATGTAGATTATAGTTTGACTGGCATCGTGATAAAGAAAACCTGGTTCATCAGACTTAGGTTACTGAGGTTGAGGTTACGGTTAGGTGAAGAATTAATTAATTACAGTAATACCATGCCAGTGGAAAATAACCACAGAGTTAGAATGATGTGTGTTTTTTGAAAAAAGGGAACACCCCTACAAATATTAAATATTAGAGAGAGCTTGTGTTTTAACTTGCAGTTTGAACAATGGGAAAATCAAATGACCAAATCATGTAACTAAACATGTATACTATATAATAGTGGAATGTACTATACTATAGTAGTATATTATAATACTATACTGGATTGCAGTCTGCACCTCACTGTCATCAGCTTCATGATTTTACTTGGTCTGGTTCTACCTGGCAATTTGATCTCCTCTCAGTATCAGTGGGGAATGCAGCAGATGAATGACATGGATACCCTGAGGCACTGCTGCTCATGCTGAGGTTTGTGACATACATTAGCTCTGAGAAATGGTCTCCCATAGTGGGCTAACACACAAACACCACCAACACCACAAACACTGTTAAGTATCCACATACGTTGGATGTGTGTATGTCGTATTCACTACATTACAAGCACCTACTAAAGAAGCCTGAATGGCGTATGATACCTCCATATATGCTTTATTCTATTATTTTTACTGATTAAGTATATCTGATTGATATTGGTAGTTTGTAAAAGCCGTTTGAATCTCTGTTTGATTAATTGTGTCTATGCATTTAAAAAGTCATTTGCGTTCAACTGTATTGTTTTAACCTCAAATCTTATTTATTTGGATATTAGTAAATGCTTCATAAATTAATGTAAACATTAATACAGCAAATTGTAAGATGTATTCGTGGTGAAATTTTGTATATATGGAATACTTTCCATATTACAGCGCATTATTTATTCATTCATTCATTCATCCATTTGTTTTCTTACCTACTTAGTTCTGGTCAGGGTCACAGAAGAGCAGGAACAACCATATACAGAGCATCATTTGATCTTAGGGATCTTATTTAACATTAATACAGAGTAATACAATAAAGAATACATGCATTTAAATTATTTGATTGATAGATAAAAACGATGTAACAATGTATTTTGTGCAGCTTAAAAACAGCAATAAAACAATAATAAATCTGACAATGTGACAGAAGCTGTAGTTGTAAAAACCCAGTGACAGTCAACATTTAGGTCACTGCAAGTAAAAATGTTTTTCTTTAAACAAGTTATTCTGCATTCCATAAAATGTGTTAGAAGGCACAATGAAGTAAACTAAACAGTGATTGTGCTAGTTTCAGTTTCTCTTCACATAGTGACACTTTAACCTGTAGCACACAATTGCAAGAGAAGACTACTTATAAACTAGTCAGGTATTAAAGAAATACTGTCAGAGATGCAGACTATAGTTTGACTGGTACAGAGATTGTGGTGAAGAAAACCTGGTTTATCACAAAACTCATTGTCTGAACACTGTGCTCCAACACAATACCTAATGTAGATAAATGTGATTTGTTGACAAATCCAGATTTGAATTTTGTCTACAGTATATCATCAAAATCTTAAAAGTTAATATAACACAGTGTTAACTGATGCTAAAAAGATGTTGAATATTACAAGACATTGGCAAACTTTCCTACGCTCTTAGGAAGTAGTTTGTCACACAAGAATTACAAATAATGAATTTGCAGACTGGTGTTTGATCATATATGTAGTAATTTTATAGGATTATTGCAGAATACATGGTTGAGATAAGTTTTCAGAGCTATTTGCATAGTCTGTGGCTCCTTTGGTGAACCTATTTGAAATGTATGTTTGTTATGTTTCTCTCAAACAAAGGTAAAAGGATTTGCCTGTGTCTCAGAATGGTTTGTAAAATCCAACTTGTTCATAGCTACTGAAATAATTAATCCCCTTGGTGTTTGCTCTTTTTTCGCCCTTTCAACACTTTTCATATTGGCTTACTAGCTTGCCAGAGACCGGACAGATAGCAGTGAAAATAAAAGCTAGTTGAAAAGAAAGTAAGAGAGTGAGAAACTCAGCAGGGACAGGGGTGTCTTAATAAGGTGTCTCTCTCTACACTTAACCCCGTGCCCCCACCCCCAGTTATACCAAAAACCTTGAAACATCTTTCAGTTATATTAAAAATATATCAATAATTTACCCTATTCAGTTATGTTCTCCAATCAAGTACAAACAACTCAGATTCCAGTATTGTATGGCAAATTATTCACATAGCAAAACTTGGAGGATTTTTCCCTACCTCAAGTTTTATAAACAATCAGATGTACACACACATACATCTGCATATGCTTTTGATGTCCCTTTTAAGATTTAAAGAATTGTGGTGTACTTGCTCCATTTACCCTACAACTCTGACCATTTGCTCAGTAATATAATTTTTTTTACAATATAACGTTCCACCTCCATGCATCACAGCTGGTATATGTCTTGTTGTGTGTTTAGTTTTTGCACAAGTATAGTGTCGCAAAAATTAGGGGATAAAAAAGTCTCCCATGGGAATATGAAATATCCTGTAATGAAATATCACCTCATTTTTGTGAGCAGTGTATTAGCAATGTCATATTGGTATGATCATTTTCTTTAGTAATAATTGAATGGCTAATTGTTATTACTTGATGTTGGCTATACAATCTAAACTCATCAGTGGCCATGAAGCATTCAAAAACTCTGGCAGCACTGCTGTGTAGTATACTAGTCCCACACAGTCATGCAAATACCATGTCATGTCACTGCTGTGCTGTTAATTGTCCACCTAATTTCTGCTCAGTGGTTGTCCTACAGCAGGCCCTTTTTATTGAGACAGGGCCTGACAAATTGTTTACGCCAAAGATGGACTGCAATTAGTTGTTGTATATCTTTCAAAATGCACATATTTTGCTGGTGTATAATACAAATTTGTGAGCTCTATATTTTTCTACATTATGCATGAATATTACCTAAAATGTCATGAGATTACATTATATGAACTGCTTCTGCAACTGTTCTACTAGATTAAGCTTAGGATATTTAGTTGCACAGACAAAAATATTAGTCTTCTCTAACCATTCTTTGGACTCCTTTACTTAGAGACACGATCTTGCTAATTGGTGCACATTCTCAGAAGATTCAGTTCACAGAAACATGTCCTTGCATTTGTCTTAAGAATTTGCAAAAAAATTTGGTATTATTTAGAAACATATTATGTTAATATAACACACACCACCCTGGTCCAATTACTAGAAAATAGCCCCAAACCAAGATACTGTAACTGTAATGTTTTACAGATGTGATAAGGTATTATTGCCGTGTGCTATATTGGCACTGAGACTAGGGTTGTTCCTGCCTTGCATCCTATGCTGCCGACTAAGTAGCAGGTCTCTCATGTCACACTAAAGGATTAAGCGTATAAGAAAGTAATTGAATGATAGGGTTATTATGCAGAGATACAGTGTATTCCTATCTTCAGTGATAACGTTCATAAATCAAATGAAAAACTTTTATCATCCCATGTAAAAATACATGACTCTACTTCTAATCCTAGAAGTTTACAGAACTTTGGCACTCTGCATGGATCATTTTCCTCCATTACTTCTTTTTTATCTACAGGATGACACACCACAGGACACCCTTTTACCTCAAAAACAAAAAGGAAAATGACATATCTGAATACCCCAGCAAGTAATGGGTGAGGAGGCCTATCTTTTAGGCTATGTCCAGAACATGGCCTCCATCTTGAAAGCTGCCATATTGATCAAGTTCAAGTTTTCCTTTGAGAAGGTGGTCATGCAGCAGAATTGTCTCGATTGACACAAAGCAGATTTACAATATATTGTTCGTCACAGGTAACTTAAGATGGAATTGATAATTCTGATGTCTGGGGAACGCAGCTGCCATATCGTAGCCAGAGACTTCACCAACCGACACCCAGAAAAACCTCACCCAGAAAAAAACTATTTCACACAGCACTGTTACATCCCTCATAGCCATTTTCAGCTAAATCAACAAACTGCAATATACTGACTTTTTCAGAGACACCAGATGCTTTGGGGAAACTACGTGCATCAGCAGTGCTGGCAAAGTTGCTTCTGTTGTCGCAGTAGGTTAATTCCATGCCGTTCTTAAGCTCATTTCATTGATACCGTTGCATTAACTAGCAGTAGTAACCGAAAAGTAATTAATGTTCTAAAATTAATTAAGTAGGTATTATGTCAAATAAATAATTATTATGGGAAATATTTTTTTTGCTAAATCTCAAATATGATGTGAGAAACCTTGTATGCAAAGGGGTTGTGAGGACTACATGCAGTGGCGGCTAGCTACTTTACTGTACTTATTTCAGTTTTTATTTTTTGTTTCATTGTTATTTGCAGATGATAAATCTCTTTTTAAAATAAAATATCTTCCACATATATGAAATGTTGCACCTAAAATGATGTCATTTTCATTATTATTGCTATTGCTACTCTTGTTTATTGTTTAAAACAAGCAATACTTTAATTACAAACTATTAACAAAACATTAATAATAATAATAATAATAATAATACTTATTATTATTGTTGTTGTTGTTGTTGTTGTTTTCGTCTTAAATGTATTATTTTACAGGTTTTATTGACCTCAGTCAGGCTCTATTTGTTGTAGTAAGTTGCTAAATGCAGCTGTAATCAAATGTATTGTGTGTAAAATATCAGTTATGTCAGTTATGTGGTTCAAATGTGTGACTCATTCAAGGAACTTATTTATAATTTTTCATCTGTGGAAAATGTCTTTAAATCATGGGGTAAATGGGAAATTCCAACAAGGTGTGTCTCAGTTGGGAAATAATTCAACTACAAAAGAGAGGCTGTGGGCAATCCATGATTACTGAGAAAAGGGGCTGATTTCCTAAGCAGGGCTTCATATTGACTACAGATATGGGGAATATAAACTAATCCTACTAGTAAATGCTGCAGGCACTGTTGAAATTCACTGTAAATCCACTGACTATCTCTTCAATAATCTTAGTATTAGCTATAGTATAGAAGTTTATTAACGTGTCTAACCCAAGTGTGCAATAATGGATACATTTCGAAGAAGTAATTCATTTTTTGGCATGTGATTTTTTGGCACGCATACTGTAAACTGAGGTGTTAAGCTCAATAATGTGAAATATAACTATATACTACATATGTGTGAAACATAAGTGTGTGAAAGCATATTTAGGTTCGAGTAATTTTGTGCTTTGCACTTTGCCATAAGGTAAAATTAAACACCAGACAAGTACTGTAGTACTTATGAGTCTCTAACTGTGACAAAAAGTGCTAGACTATAACTTATAACCAACATATAAACTTCTGTTGAACCAAAGAAATGTAATATAAGTAGTTTGAACATAAACGGGGGAGTGATTTGGAATTACCCATCGAACTTTATCTAATATTGTAAAGTTACAAAGTTATTGTAAAGAGCGCTATATAAATAACTCTGACTTGATTTTTTACAAGACCTGTATTTAGTAATGCATAAATGCTATATATATATATATACTGTTTATTTTATATATA
>JAUZST010011267.1:0-11998 GCA_034779995.1 Parotocinclus haroldoi | reverse complement strand
ATATAAAAAATATGCACACACAAAAAAAAGAAAAGAAAGCACCTCATTATACCCCTGCTGTCAGTCGCAGGGGGTCAAGAACCTATACCAGTCTGCAGTTCCTGCAAATGTTTGAAGATGAAAGTGTGGCTAGATGGATTTAATCAGACATACTAAAGATTACCTTACCTTACCTTTACCTTAAAAAACAGAACATAAAGTCAAATGTAACAGTGAAGACATGATAAGCAAGGTCTACAGAAAACAGCAGGAGTTCCAAAACAGTCCAGTTGCTCTGGAAACATAATAAACTGTGTTATTCATAAACTAAGGCTGAAAATATGATTCATGCTATTATGTAAGAGAAGAACAAACACTTCCACTTATCAGCTCCTGATCCAGACACCTTTCATCTGGTCACTACATTCTTAGTGATTAAAGTGCTGTTCAATAAAAAGATGCTCATGCTTATGATTGTTGTGTGATTGTTAATAAACTCCTAACCATTAAAGTAGCTACATTTTCTCTTTTATCTCCAAGCTGATGTTCCGATACCAGCTCCAGAAACACACACTTGGATGTTCCTCAACCTCAGCATTATTCGACTGGTCTTCATCAACAGGAACCAGTCCCACCATAACCATTCAGTTATCAGGAGATGATGCGCCTCCAAGGATTTACCGTTGAGGATTCAACATATCAAATCTATTTTTTTAACTTAATGGTAATCATTTGCTTAATTTTTACTATTAATACAAACTTAACTATTTCAGTTAACATCTAGGCCAGCCATGGAGGATGGGTCACTTTTTGAGTCTTGGTCCTTCTTTTTACATTCAGAAAGAGCTCTATGGTTGCTCAATTTGGGATTGACTTTTTAAAATAATATAATATTGTAAAGCTGCTTTGTAAAAAGCGCTGTATAAATAACTTTGACTTGACTTTTTTTAACTTCACTTCTTGCAGATTCTTCCATAGGTCTTAACAGTAAATAATGACACTTCTCAAAAAAAAAAAAAAAAAAAAAAAAAAGCTTATAACTTTTTGGATTTTTCCTCATCTGTGCTTCCACTTGTTTAATTGCTCTTCTGCTAACGAGCAGCGACAGAAGGCAGAATCAGTACTGCGGAAAATTCACCCTTGTTGCCATTCATCTGTCAAATCCCCAGAAGGAAGCATTCAGGCACCAGTGCCCCTAACAAGCTCACCAACTCGATGCATGGTCGGTCTGAACAGGCCACATTTGTCCCGAGACCTTCAAGTCACCCAGCAGTGCTTTGTCCACTGTACCAAACACTTACTTGCACAAAAACTTACATGAGGGACTACATTGGGGCGACAGGGCAGGCCAGGCCAGGCCAGACCAGACCATGCTATGCTATTGCCTGGAGCACTGTGTGGACCTGTTTCATTTCAGTGTGTCCGTTGTGCGTGATTTGCACTCATATTAATTTGTTCATCTTAATGAGAGTTACCATGTTGACTTGTGTTGACCTTGATTGATTTAACAATAGCTTCTACAGTTGTGTGAACTATTTAATCCATTTGTAATGCTTTAATGTAGAATTTACTCTCTATGCGGTCTGTACCTGTTGTTTTAGATGCAGGTCGTGGTTTGTGGCTGCAAAACACGTGTATCTGAATGGAATTACATTTATTAGCTCGTCATTGAGTTTGCTGATAAACTGTAAAAAGAAAATCTCTGTCTGTAATTTATTTAGGGATGTGGGAGAAAAACACTGACATAGCATGTCCAGACAAATCAAATCAGAGCGTAGTTCCTGTGAAAGTCATCAGTACTAAATTAACGCTTTAGTTAATAAACAAAAGACCTATAGTTAATTACATAGCATTCAACACATTGATATATCTCAATGTCGGGGCATTTGCAGCATGCATTGTTTATTTGCATGACATGGCAGCAGTAGGACTTTTATGACATAGGTTTGGTAATTATTCATTCATTCATTCATTTATTCATTCATTGTCTTCTGCTTAATCCACACAGACAGCTGATGCCCACCCGGCAACTCTGGGCGCAAGGGCAGGAACAACCCTAGACAGGGCACCAACCCACCGTAGGGCGCGCGCACACACACAGAGTCACACACACGGTCACACACCAAGGGCCATCTTAGAAACACTAATTAACCTAACACGCATGGACTGTGGGAGGGAACCGGAGTACCCGGAGTAAACCCACGCAGACACGGGGAGGACATGCAGACCCCACACAGAAAGGACCCAGGCCGCTCCGCCCTGAGATTGAACCCGGGACCTTCTTGCTGTGCTCTTCTGGGGCACTGGAGTGTGGGAGCAAACCTGTTCTTGCAGCATCGACCCAGATGCCCTGCTCAAATGGGGAGTGTTTCGTCCTCCAAGTCATGGCAACCCAAACATTTGAACTGTAATCTAATTTCAGTTTTCCCTCCCTCTCCAAGGGTATAAATAAGCAATATGAAGAATGGCTGGAAAAGGTTTCCATACAGTATACCATCAACAAAAGCAACATATCAGCCAAAGGTTTCCTTTGTGCTAATAGAAATTGCACTTGAAACCACATCTTTTTGGTGTGGGTGAGGGGATTTTTTTCTATGAAGAATCACTTTCCAGTTGTTCAGTTGTTCATCGCATGCACACTGTTCACACTCGTCCTACAATCATCACACATTGCTATCTTAGCCTCGCTCAACTGGTATCTTGATCAAGCACGTTTATTAAATAGTATTCTGCACAATCAAGACAAATCTGTAACGCACATATGGACCGAAGTCCAAGATAACCTGGAAAATCATTTCAAAGTGTCGCTTGAGTACACTAGTCCACCGCTGTAGTGATCTGGGTTTGAGTCCCGGTGGTGCTTTCAGGTCAGGTCAGGCTGTTCCTGAGCTGCAACAGCAAACCCCTGCCGGCTCTACAGTGGATTGGCACCCTGTACAGGCGTTGTCTGGGATAGGAACGGGACCCAAACAAAGCTGATCAGGGCGTCAGGGGGAAAGCTTAAGAACAGAAATGAAAAATCGGGGGTCTTCCGTTCATCTTACTGATGAACAAAAGTGTTCTATATGGGCTATAGTGCTTTAGGAAATCACCAAGAAACGCTTTTGAGACTGGGATATCTAAATGGGCTCAAATGCCCAGAAATGTTTTCTTGTTTTCATGTTGACCTTTGCTTTCTACATTTGCTAGACGCTGCGTGTGCATTTTTTTTTTTTTGCATGATTTTTGGTCGATTATGTACATGCCCTACACAACCACTGGTTAAACTGCCTGTGTAAAGTGCCACACCACAGCCAGGGGCAGAGGTTAGTGCATGTCTGGGGGACTGGTGAAAGAATTGTTTTTTTTTAGGAAGAAAGAATGTTGTGTAATCAATGGCAAAAGTTCATTTTTATGTATTTAATTACGCACTATTTGTAAGGGCGTGTAAAAAATGGCGAGGTGCAAAGGAATAAAAACACCCAAATATTACAAATGCCATATTTAAGCCCTCATTAACTGGGCTACTGCTCATACTGCTAAAAAAAAGCTATTTCATAAAAACAAAGACCTATTAGTTCCTCCTCTCTTGTTTGTGCTGATGCCACCCCTAATCACGGTCACTTTGAGCATCTTAAACTGCTTCACTTGACTGCAGTGGATGGAAGGACGACTTAATCCCCATGTTTTTCAGCCAGGATTTCATAAATGTTCATAATATTTGCAAAACTTTTGGACGGTAACCCGACTAGTGTACAGTGGCTTCATGAAACCAGGTTGTGCGGGAGTAGTGACTTTTCAGAAGCCTGACATCCTGCAGGTAGGAACTGTTTTTTAGTCTGCTAATGCATGACTGAATGCACCAGTAGCGTCAGCCGGATGGCGTCTTGGTGTAAAGGGTGTGTGCTGGCTGGATGCAGTCTATGGTGGTCATTCAATGACACTTTTTAAGGCACCGCCCCCCCCCCCCATTAGTAAAATCAGTCAGCCTTGGGAGTTTTCAGCTAACGCAGGTCATTTTTAAACCTATTTCTGAAAGAACACTCCTCAGGGAGCTGCATAGCATGAACATACGGAGCAGAGTGGCGTACAAGAGGCTCACAAAGCTGCCTGGGTAGAGTGGGTGAAAAGACACAGGAACTGGACTGGTTATGACTGGAAATGTGTAATCAGCTCAGATAAATCTTGTTTCGGCCTGTATGTTCACTTATCGTGTTCATCGAGGACCTCAAGCAAGCCCTCAAATGAGATGCACTAGGCACAATGACTACACTCAGCTGCTGAGTAACCAGGTTTTACCAAGACTGTTAACATTCACGGGCAGCAAAGGTAACTGGCTGGCATGCTGAACATTCAGGAGCAGTCGCACGTCTACTTGTAGCCGCACGCACCCTCCCCGGCCCCACAACCTCCCACCCCCTTCTACCAACTGTACACCCTTTTCCCCCTTGTACTGTCATCCTTTTTAAAAACTAAAATATGGTCACCCTTGGTGTTAGCGCAGTGTAATAACACCAGTTGGTTGGTTTGTTAAAGTCAGTGACACCTAACTGCCCGGTCAGCATCAGCTACTTTCCCATAAACCTATTAACGGATTTACGCATATGGGTCTGGTAACACTGGTCTGAGCTTTCCAAGAACACAAGCATAACAAAACGGTCAATGACAAGCAAATATATACGTGTCAGCAAAATTACCCTGAACCCACGTCCATTTAGAAGCTAGCACGGATTGAAGACTAGATATAGAAAATGTCATTTTCTCACAGAGCCACTACGTGTGATCCCATGCTGTGGTTGACAATGCTTCACTTAGTTCTTGGCACAGGCGTCACCTCGCCCTCACTGGCCACCAGTTTGAGGAAAGTGTAAACCTGTCAGCATTTTTCTACGGCCTACGAAGGTTCCCAGGGTGAGTCTTTGAGGTGACAGCGTTTAGCAGATCCTTTACAGAATGAGTTAAAACTGAGTTGACAGTTGAGGGTGCTGCTCAAGGGCCCATCCGTGGCAGAGCCAGGACTTGGACACACGACATATTGATTAATTAAGCATAAAAAGCTAAATAATCTATATATACAAGTTTCATGGCACTCAACAGCATTAAAAAAAACCTCCAATATGTACTGTATATAAATGATGATCAGAGATCCAGAGGAACTGGAATGATCAGAAGGTTGTGAGTCCAAATCCATCTCCCATGGTTGGATTAATGAGCAAGGCTATCAAAGTCAAATTTATTTCTATAGCACTTTTTGGAACGGAGCATTGTCTCAAAGCAGCTTTACAATGTTATATTATCTTAAAAAAGCCAATCCCAAACTGAGCAAACCTAGGGCAGCAGTGGAAAGGAAAAACTCCCTGAATATAGAAGAAGCCTTGGGAGGACCAAGACTCAAAAAGGAACCCGACCTGCTTGGGTGGCCCAGATATTACTTGAAAATAGTAAATAGAAAATTCAGTAAATAATACAAATTAAATCAATAGTCAAATTTAATTAGTAATAGAATTTAAAATAAATAATAAAATGATAAATATCATTCATCAGCTGCTCGGCTCAGCTGTCAGCTCTGAATAAGAGCTTCTGCTAAATCCTAAAAATTTGACTCAACTTTTTATTGTGTAGGAAAATAATCCTGTGGATTTTAATGCATATTTTCAGTACAGCCTATGTGGTACTTTAATGTAGTCAACAAAAATGCCTGACAAACGGAGTCTGCAACAATTCATGCTTTGAATACAAACACAAATAACACAGAGAACTGATGTAAAGTGGGCGTTACTCTGCCATGAATGAGAAATGAAAAACACACTAAATGATTTTAATGAATTGCATCAACCAAACTATGACTATGAACTCTTTGATTTGTGTCATTGGCAGCAACGTGGCTGGCTTTCTTGTAAATATTTGTGGATATCCGTAACACCCTGAGAAATGAAACTGTCTTCGATTGAAAGCTGTTGGAAACGAAATTTAGTAACTCATAAATGCACGGAAATGTACAGTACTGTGCAAATGTCTTAAGTCACCATTAGATTAGCTGTTTTAGCAAGGGTATAATGACCATAATATAATTATATAAATAATATAAAATATAATATCTTGGTCGTTTTATTAGAATACAACCAGAGAATTCAGGAAATTTGTATTGCAGCATAAAAAACTGAAAAAACAACCACAAAAACAGCTCATATAAGCATATATTTAATGAAGCACAATGCACACATTGTCAGACATTAAAAAAGATCAGTAACTTGTTTTTTTTCCTGCTGGCCAATCAGAACGCAAATTTTATTTAAGCGTTTACAAAAAAGACTGATTTATTCTGTTTGAAAGTCGGGTCAGATTTTTTTCTAGAGCCCTTTGAGCATTGTCTCAGAGATGCTTTACAACTTTAGATTATCTTCTAATACCTAAGGCCAATTTTTTTAAAAATGAGAAAGCCTAGGGCAACAGTGGTAAGGAAAAACTCCCTAAACTTTATTAGGAGGAAATCTTAAAAGGACCGAGATTCAAAAAGAGACCAGACTTCCTTGGGTGGCTTGGATCATAAATGTAAGAATAAAACTAATGTATCTAGTCAAACAAGATTAAAATAATAGCGAACTAAGTAAAAAACAGAAAATAAGCAAATATTAATGGATCAGTAAATAGATCAATAAAAGGAGGCTTTTAATCTGCTGGTACTGATGAGCTGCTTCACTGTGAAGCTGTTGTTCTCTAAATTAGCAGAAGAACTGATCACGTGATGTTTATAAACAAGACAACGCTCCAGAGTAACCTCCAAAGAAGCTGCTTGAGAACAAGACCATCAGAATCATTATGCTCTGGTCCAGATTTGAGCCCTATTTTGAGTATTTAGTCTCACTTTAAACACAAGCTAACTGGAAAAAAATGTTTCAAATACTCTTCAAAGTTTTAAAGCCATTCTACAGTCTGAAGCAACTTGGCCAAGAATGGTTTGTTTTGGAAGGCTAGTAGCCAATAAAGCACCCTTTGGGGCGGTCACATCTGGAGAAGCCATTTTCCTCTGGAAATTGTGTTTAATTTTGTGTGCTTATTTACTGTATTTTGTTTTAAGTTGGTCTCTTAAGAAAGAGAAAGAGAAATAATTATACCGTGGGTACGGAAAGTATTTAGATATTTAATTTTCACTCTTTGTTTCATTGCAGCCATTTGCTAAAATAAAAAAGTTCATTTTATTTCTCATCCCATCCTGACAATAAAAACAGACATAGATATTTTTGTAAATTTATCAAAAAAGAAAAACGGAAAGATCACATGGTCATAAGTATTCAGACCCTTTGCTGTGACGCTCGTATTTAACTCACGAGCTGTCCATTTCTTTTTATCCTTCTTGAGATGATTCTACTCCTTCATTCCAGCTGTGTTTAACTGAACTGATTGGACTTTATTAGGAAAGGCACACACCTGTCTATATAAGAGCTCACTGCTCACAGTGCATGGCAATGCTAATGAGAATCATGAGGTTGAAGGAACTGCCCACGGAGCTCAGAGACAGGATTGTGGCAAAACACAGATTACAAAAAAATTCTGCACACTCAAGGTTCCTAAGATCCTCCATAATCTTTAAATGAAAGAATTTTGGGACGACCAGAACTCTTCCCAGACCTGGATGTCCAGCCAAACTGAGCAATCGTGGCAGAAGAGCCTTGGTGAGAGAGGTAAAGAAGAACCCAAAGATCACTGTAGCCACAAAGTCAACTATCACTGTAACCTCCATCAGTCGGGGCTTTTTGGTCAAGTGGCCTGACAGAAGCTTCTCCTCAGTGCCTCAGACATATGAAATCCCGTATAGAGTTGCCAAAAAACACATGAAAAACTCCCAGATTATGAGAAATAAGATTCTCTGGCCTGATGAGATGAAGACTGAACTTTCTGGCGATAATTCTAAGCGGTATGTGTGGAGAAAACCAGGCACTGCTCATCACCTGCCCTATACAATCCCAACAGTGAAACATGGTGGTAGCAGCATCATGCTATGAGGGTGTTTTTCAGCTGCAGGGACACGACGACTGGTTGCAATTGAAAGAAAGATGAATGCTCCAATTACAGACATATCCTGGAAGAAATCCTCTTCCAGAGTACTCAGAAACTTAGACTGGGCCAAAGGTTCACATTCCAACTGACCTTAAGTACACACCTTCAGAACACCTTGGCTGTCTACCAACATTCACCATCCAACCTGATGGAACTGGAGAGGATCTGCAAGGAAGAAAAACTTGTATTGTTGTATTATTCGCAGGAAGACTCATGGCTGTACTAGCTCAAAAGGATACTTCTACTAAATACTGAGCAAAGGATCTGAATACTTATAACCTTGTGATATTTCAGTTTTGCTTTTTTAATAAATGTACTAACATTTATCCATGTCTGTTTTTTTCTGTCAAGATGGGATGCTGAGTGTACATTAATAATAAATGGCTTTCCTGTATTTTTTCTAACAACAGAGAGCAACAACACAACCCCAACACAACTCCAAACACCACATTAACCTGCTTTTTCCTAGCAGAACAATATACTGAACCACATATTCAAGTAGGCAATGTACTGGATTAGTCTACATGTAGTACATAGGTTGGTCATCAGAACAAAACAAAACTCCCTCAATTCAGAATCACATAAATTGACTACACAATTATTTGAATTTACTGAACAATGCCAACTAACGGAACCACTGGATATAAAATTAGCCACTACATACATTATTAAAGAAAACATATAAAACTAGAAATACAAATCAAAACTGGCCAGGAGGAAACAAAAAGTTATATATTTTTTTTTTTTACAGAATTCAGTTTTGTCCATCATAGTAACACAATCAATGCTCTTTCAGCACCAGGGAAAACAAAATCATTTCAGTTTTCTCCATCACATCAACAACTGCAGGCATGCCGAGCCCTTATGGGGATGCTGAAGAGAAAGCATTCAGATTTGGTGTCTTTGTGCTTTTAAGCAAAATCGAGCACTTCTTCACAACAGGAACTCTTTACTCCATGATTTCCTGCTGGCATGGCAGAGTCACACAGTACTCCTCGTACATGCTTGATATACCCATAAAACATTTAGCATTAGCTGCACTGTAGTTTCAACTGAGTGTGTTCTCTGTCCACCTCCTGACAACAATCAGTTTATAGAAACGCAAAACTTGGAAACACAATCTGAGCCAATGACCCAAAGAACAAATATCACGTATTTACAATGCTGAACGTTGTTTAGCTCAAGGGACCATGTGAGGAACAAAACTGCATTTTTGAGCGTTTACATGGCATCCTAAAACCTCAAAGCTCATACAGAGATTAGTTATATACTTTTTTTTCTTTATATTATTCCTTCTAATTAAACAATAAATTCAACTTGATTAACTTCAGATTGTATACAGCTGCAAGGATAACAGGTACCAGAACCTCAAAATTCTGACCCCTTTCTCTTATTGTAGCAGGCTGTATTCTATAACCCTCCTTTAAACTCACCTGCTTTTTGAATTTTGTTTGACTTGGTTGGCTATTGTTCCTCCTGTCGGTTCCTAACCTGTGTAGTTTTATGCTCACCATCCTTGTTAACAATTATACTATAATTGTTTTAGCACAGTCCCAGTTAGCATCTGTGTTCTAAACCTTGTCAAGCCATATCTGTGTTAGCATCTGTGTTAGTGTTGCTTTGTCTGTTAACTTCTGCATTCATATTAGTCTAGTTTGTTCTGTTGCTTCTGTGATTGTGTATAGGGTATATTAGCCTAGTTTGTTAGCCTGGCCACATAGCCTCACTCTGATCACACCCAGCACCTTACTTTTGTCTTGTCCCTGTAATAATCACCCTGACCTGCACTCCCTCAGTCGCTGTTCTAAGCTTTCTAAGCGAGGATTATTTTGCCAGGTTTGATCTTGCATTGGTCATGCATGAGATTTGGAGATGATTTAAAATATATATTTAATAGTATACATGACTTTAATACTAAAAAGCACAGGAATTCCATAACTACAAGAATGACCATAGCAACCATTTTGACTGTGCATGCTATTTAATAATATAATACAAACCATAATTTCTCCAAAATGCATTTCTCATGTTAAGATTGTTACAGAATAGGAGGTAGGACTCAAGGATGGGGGAATGGGGATCGAACAACCTTCTAATAATAATGAGGAATAACCAAAAAGGTAAAGCAAAAGGCTCTCCAACTTAAAAAAACACTAAAGGGGAAAACACGCACCTGGCACCTACAGCTGACGTGTGTGCGAGTTGGCGATGACACACGCCATAGCGCCAGAGGGCTGCCCTTAATGAGGGACCAGGGACCGCTCCTGAGAACCCAAGAACGACCGCTCCTCTGGGTCATATCCCGCCCAGTCGACCAGGTACTGAGTACTTCCCTGGAGCCATCTGCTATCTAGCAGACGGTGGACCGTGTAGGGCGGGACACACTGGGCGATCCGTGGGCCCGGACGAGCGGTGGCAGAGCTCTTGGAACGGGGCGATCCGTTGGTGCTGTCTTTTGCATGGCGGCCCGCCCTCCTGGTGAGGCATGGCTGCTTGGGCTGGGCACCGATGCAGCTGAACACCTAGGCCTTGTCGCAAAAACCGGGGTGGGATCTGGGGCAGCTTCCACGGATGACTCGCCCATGGGGCGAGACAAATGTCTTCCCCCTGTGTGTAGATATGCTGAATGGCATGCGGGAGACCATCCAGCGATGGATCCAGAGGCCCAGTCTATGGACGGGTTATGAGCCCGCAGCCAAGTGTGACCCAGGAGCACCTGCATGTTTGGGAAGTGGGTCACCAGGAACGAGAGCCGTTCCTTATGCCGCTCCAATCTGAGGGTCAGAGAGCAGGTCCAGTGGGTAACATGGCCTCCTAGGAGCTGCCAGCCATTGACCCCACAGACCGACATGGGGGTCGGAAGTCGCTCCAGGGGTAACCCAAGGCGTTGGGACAACCCCCAGTCGATAAAGTTTGCAGCCGACCCAAAGTTTACACTGGCCCGTACGGTGGCGGACCCTGTCTCCATGACAAGTAAACCTTCAGAAAGGGGCCGTGATTGGGAACCTGATTGGTGTGTGTCACAGAGGCCCAGTGACAGGGACCCGTGCCGCCTGCATGGGCTCGGGTGACGGAGGTCGCTCATGGACGGGGTCAGGATGAGGCCAGAGAAGGTTGTGATCTTGCAAGAGGGGCGGACGTCCACATGTATCAGCGCGCTGACGGATGCGATTGTCGAGAGACACTGCAAGCTGGTACAAAGCAGAGAGGGAGGCAGGAGGATTCCAAAAAGCAAGCTTGTCTTTAAGGGCCTCGTTGAGGCCCCGATGTTAAAGGACGAGAAGTGAGGCGTCCTTCTATCCCGCCTCCAAGGTGCGGAACTTGACAACGCAGTCCGCCACCAAGCGGTCACCCTGGGTGATCTCCTGGTGAGGTCCCGTCTGGCTCCTACCTGAAGGGACGGGCTGCGTGTAACAACGTGACCACAAACAACGCCAAGTAACAACTTAAGTAACGGGAGGTGTTCGTCGTCACGTTGCCAACCAAACACGAGATATAAACCGCCTCACCGATTGCTCTGTAACTGCACTCGATGAGGACGGCAACTGGCACTGGCAAATAGGTCAGAACAACAACAATACACTTTATACATGTTTATCATTATCTATTGATAAAATGCAGTGTGCTGTAACAATAAATATATTTATTATATATAATAATATACTTTATAGTCAAATATCAACATCATCAACAACAACAATTTCGTTTAAAATATCTTGCAAATATTATGAACAATAATGCTTGAGATTAGGACTTTAATGCAAAGTGTAAGCTTTTTTTCCCACCTATTTAAATGCTCTTGCCCCTGACTACGTTACTGAGCAGTTTCCATTACTTTGCAGTTAGTGCACCTGAACTCTGGCACAGTAATTCTCTTTGAATTTGACAAGCTCAATTCAATTAAATTTTATTTATATAGCGCTTTTTACAACGTAACATTGTCTCAAAGCAGCTTTACAGTAATACATTATCTTAAAAGGCC
>JAUZST010011266.1:0-11999 GCA_034779995.1 Parotocinclus haroldoi | reverse complement strand
TTCATTCCTTCATTCATTCAGGGTTGCAGGAGGGTCAGTGCCCAGCCATCGTGGGGCATTAACAACCCTAGACAGAGCGCCAATCTATTGTAGGGTTCATACACTCATACAAATCTTCCCACACTAAAGGTAGTTTGGAAACACCAATTAACCTAACACACACTACTTTGGAATGTACCCAACTCTTGCTAGCCCAGGGAGGAAAAGCATACAAACTAGCTACCCAAGGAGGATGGGTCCCTTGAGTTGGTCCGTTTAAGGTCTCTTCCTTACAATGTTTGAAGAAGAAGTGTTTTTCCTTGGCACTGTCTATCTAGGCCTTCTCAATTCGGGATTGGCTAATTTGGGAATGATACTATAATATTGACAATTGTATAAAATAAGAGACAATTGTAAAAAAGCATTATATAAATAAATCTGACCCCAGGGTCAGGATCAAAGCGATGGCCCCAATTTGGCCCCAGTTACATTGTGCTGGTAAAGTTGTGCAACACATGACCGTTCCAAACTGATCAAATTCTTTTTCTTGGCAGTAGTTATTGTTAAACCCTGACAAATTAAACTGACAAATCACCTTCATAATGGAATTAGTACAAGTGACAAATGCCCTGCTCACAAAAAATAGGTCATATTCCATTACAGGATATTTTGAAGTATCCCCTGATTTCTGTGAGCAATATGTTATGTATATTAAAACAGCTTATAATTTGCTTAAATTCCATCTGCCTTGCTGCACCCCTTCTACCCCACCCACCGCTATATAGCGCTATGTAAATGAAATGTAATGGAGATATGGTTACAGGTGATTAGCACTAGCCTTTGTCTTTCTGCCATCTCATGAACTTCACAGTGTGAAATACACAAGCCTGGAGGAGCAAAACACCCATATGACCTCAGTGACATGGTGAGGTACGAGGACATGTTTTCCTCTTAGCACGCTTGGCTAGGAGAGAACACTGCACCTGACACGCTGTACGAGGACATTAACCTGGAGATAGCAAACGACCGTGGCGAGAGCACTCAGATTAACAACAATGAAAAAAGGAGGACGCTCTTGTCACTGCCTATTTGTGACAGCAGAGAGAAGAACGAGCAGTCACCTGACCCTGTCGCTATCCAGAGGTTTAGGCCACTTGGCTAGGAGAAAGCGATCAGGCTACTCTGATTTAAGGTGATACGGTTTAGCTGAAGGCAGCTACTAGTGCAACTTTAACAACTAGCTCTGTCAAATCTCACACCAAAGACGTAGTATGTTAAAATGTAGAACTTTTATCAAAGAACTTGTTTGTACATCAACTCAAACTCAAATGGTAGTTCCTCTATTATAGAATTTAGGGTTTATAGATAATTAGTCTAATTAGTCATTACAATGCAAAGGTTACTGTACAACCATGATCCAATCACATCCGATATTCAGGATATCGTGAGCTACTTAATTTGATGCTAGTAGTAGCAGGCTGTTCTTTATATTAACAAGACTCACAGTTGTGCTTGAAAGTTTGTGAATCTATAACATATTCTCCTTTCAATAATTCATGTGGCAAATGTATGTGAACCTCTATGTGAAGGTAAAAATTTTCGTTTTCAATTAATACGAAGACAATCAGCTGTGAGTATTTGCACCTTGTCTGATCATGACAATACACTTGAGGACGTGTATCAATGCACAAACAAATGAGCTTTCTGGAAACCTAAATCTAAAGAATTCTGCTCAGGCTGGAAAGGCCTTTTGGTTTTTACAGACTGTGTAGGCAAATCGAGGAAAGTGTCTAATAGTCTGTGAGGTCGTAAAAGAAGCCAGAGTAACTTCTAAGCAACTGAAGTAAAGGCCTGTCGCACACTGACTAATGTCTGTGAATCCAGCATTAGAAGAACATTGAGCAGTAATGGATGCATGACAGGACTGCAAATGAAAGTCACTGCTTTCCAAAATAAAGACCACATGAACAAGCCTGGAGCCAGCTGAAGAATAAAAAGTGGATGGATGAAATGAAATGTGAAGTCGAAACGAGAAGCATTTTGTCTGCAGAAGACACTGCATTCCAGCACAAGTAATCTGATAATATTTTAGGACATATTTAGGGAGAAATGTAGAAGATGCGATGTGAGATAAAAGGACTCACACTCACTTCAAGGTACCACCGTATACAAAACAGAAACATTATGCTTTAGTTTTACATTTAGCCAATATGTATTCCATTGTTGAGAATAAAATCAGGCAAATCAAGACACTTCAACCTGAGCAAGCAGTGCTAACAGTCAAGTACTCTTATCAATCTCTTTATTAGGTACACCTCCTTGTTTCCACACTCGCTGTTTACCAACTTTAATTTGGGTGGTGGGTCATTATCAGAACTGCAGTGGCACAGACGTGGTGGTGGTGCATTGGATTGTGTTTTACTGGTACAAATGGATCAGATGCAGAAGTACTGCTGGAGTCTTTACACACTGTGGGCACTTTATTAGACACATCTACCATATTGCTCCACCTAGTAGATGTAACTTCAGAGACAGTAGCTCATTTGTTGTTGCACCGTTTATGTTAGCCATCCTCTAATCCTTTATCAGTGCTGACAGGATGCTGATGGCTAAACATTTCTGGTTGTTGGACTATTTTAAGTCCAGCAGTGAGCAGCACTGAGGCGATTCAAAACTGCCTATTCTTATAGCTTACACCATTTACACCAGTACAACACACACAAACACCCCCAGTACATCAGTGTCACTGCAGTGCTGAGACAGATCCATGATAATCGATGGTAAAACAGGACCACTTTATTTTCTAAGGTACTGATGTATGTCAATTTATGTTACAGCTAAATGGGTCTGTAAAAGACCTCACAAATCTGTAACTACAGAATATGAGAAAACTAAGTAGCTGCATGGCCACATAAAAGCAGGAACTAACTAGTAACACAAGATCGTGTGATATTTTATTCAATTCAATTTTATTTCTATAGCGCTTTTTACAATGTAACATTGTCTCAAAGCAGCTTTACAGTAATACATTATCTTAAAAGGTCAATCCCAAGTTGAGCAAGCCTAGGATGACAGTGACAAGAAAAAACTCCCTAAAATGCTAGGAAGAAACCTTGGGAGGAACCAAGACTCAACAGGGGACCCGTCCTCCATGGGTGGCCTAGATGTTAATTAAATAAATACTTAAGTATATTAAACTATAGCTAAATTATAGTTAACTATTTAAATCAAATAACAAACCAACAATACAATTTAAATTAGTAGTTAAAAATAAACTAAATTATATAAAAATAGATTGTAAAAAGAGTCCTCAGTGGGAGGCCCTTGGAAGGACATCATCTCCTAATGTCCAAATGATGGACATTAACTAACTAAACCACTAAACAACAACTAAACTTAGTAAACTAAACAACAATTTGTGATAGTCCATCAGCCTCAAGGTGTATTTGAATCATGGTTACTCTAGTCTCCCCGTTCCCCTGTTAGCTTGGTTTTTAGTTTTTCATACATTTTGTGTAATCTCTATAGTGAAAGCCCACCTAGGAATGAAAGGCTAGAGTAACCACTAACTCCACCTTGAGGTGAATGGGCTACCACACACTTCTCAACAAGACCAAAATGGCTAATATAGGCACAGAATTAGGCATGACCTGTATGAAATCATGGAGTACACTTATAGTCTTATAGCAACAAACCTATTGAGCATCGCACCTCTTTTATGTCGACAATTTCCCAGCTACTTCCAGTGTGACGATGCACCATTTTACTATGCTGTTTACGATTCGCTTGATGTCTTTGTTGGTCAGGCTTACGGGTGGTGTCCGAACGGCTCCCGGTGCCCCATGTCACATGATACAGACCTCATCATCAGGCAGGATGAGAAAACCAAGGAGGATAAAAGGAAGAAAAGAAAACGCAGGAAGAAGAAGAAGGCTGGAAAAGAGGATGAGGAGGAGCTGGAGGAAGAGCTGCACCCAGACAAGAGGGCTCACCTGGAGAAAATGGGTGTGGATGGTCTAGAGGGCGAGGCCCAAAAAGAGAAGCAGCAGAACGACGCAGAGCACAAAGACGATGCTCAGGAAGAACTGAAGGACCGAGACGGGGCTCCTCCACTGCAGGAAGAGACGACGGATGTGAAAAACAAGGACCAGGCTTCTAACAAAGTGGAAGGAGGAACGCACCGAGCAGGATTTGACGCCTTCATGACCGGTTTCATTTTCGCCTACGCCAGCACTGCGAATAAATCAAAGGAATCAGAAGCTCCCTCGTGGATCCCTGGTTGTGAGAACAAGCTGTACCTCAGTGGCAAGAGTGTGCCGCTCCACATAGCCAAAAGCACATACTCCAAGTCCTCCAGAGCTCACGTCACAAAGATGGAGCAGGTCTGGGGGAAGCAAAGTGCCGACAAAAACTGTTAAAAGTTTGTTTTTCTTTATGAATACTGGAATAATAAAGCATTTTGATTTTGTAAGTTCTGTTGTTCATTCTCAGTGTAGGTCTAGTGACCTGAGCCACACCCTGTTCACGATTCGAATCACGACTGGGTCTAGTGACCCGAGCTGGTCTCGGTTCTGTCCTGATTGGAAACGCATAAAAAAATTTTTAACTGAAAAACAAAAAAAGGTTTCATACTCTCCTTTATAGGTATTTTTTTAGTGGTATACACATGGTTTTACCTCGATGGGCCCAAACAAAAGGCTAAATAGCAAAGCAAAGCATTTGAGCCAAATGTGAGACAGGTAAGAGGCATTAACAGAGACTGGATCAGTGTTGAATGAGAACAACAAAAAATAACTGAAACTCAGAAACGGGGTGTTTCTCAAAAGACTATGTCCGAAATCTGTTACCATTAAAGACAGTTCAACAACTATATTATGACAAACTATGGGAGGCAGCTGTCCACAACAGGCTTAAACCAGCCAAGGTACAAACACAAAAACACACTTGCCAAACCTTAGACAAGAAAAGCAACAGACAGCAAAACAGAACATATGCCGACACCGATATAGAGAGATGGTTCAAACTTTTGAATATTTTAGACCCAAAGACATACAAAAAAATCGTCTAATTATAAACTCGACAAAATCCCAGAAAATGGAACGATCTTTTAACCCAATATCACACACACAGCTGCCGACTTAAATTGGTACTAAATAAACAGAGGTCTAAAGTTTCAACAAAATGCTTGAATAAATGGCCTTGAGTTCAGTTTTGCGTGCCCTATGAGGGATTGGTACCCCGTCCAAGTTTGTTCCTGGCTTGGTTATTGAGCAATTATTTCCATTTTCATTAATTTGCCTAAAGAAAAAACAGCACAAAGCAAGAGAACTGTTGTCAGCCAACAAATGTGTATAAAAGCATTACCTTCACAATTCACACACTACTGAGTTTTGTATAAAGAAAAAAGTGCATATGAAGCTTTATAGATAAGTCGTTACTTCTGACTTTGTGTTGCAAATAAATTTTTACGACATCAGTTTCTGAGCTTGGCTGCGTCTGAAACCTCATACTTCCATACTATACAGTACGCTAAAGCAGTAGGCGAGAGCATGTAGTGTCCCAGAATACAAAGTATGCGATTTCAGACGCAGCCCTTGTGTTTACTCCCTCCATTTCTGCTGTTCTATGAATTCCGGCGGAAAGCTGTGGCCGGAAGCACCGTTGGCTTCTGGGCCGTGTAGTTCTTTAGAATTGTGTTACTGTAGGTTTCTTAAAACAAAAACAAAAAAACGACAAAATGGCGGTACCTATTCTATGGTTGTCTTTTGTCTTATTTATTGGTTCCCGCTCCCGTCTGCTCTCGTTAACTTTTTTATCCTGTACCGTCCCAATCACGTGAGTAATAGCTGAGTCCCAATCCCGTGGGAATCACGTGACCCGTGGGATTCCTGAAAAAATGTCAGCCTCTAATGGGGAGTGGCCAGGCCAGGACTCTATCTCTGATCACTAGAGCTGCATGGTAACTGTATCATCGTTAAACCTTTCACTTTCAGTTCCCTAAGATCAAAAAGTTTGATTGGGATGTTTTTTGGGTCATCATCCTGTCGGAGGATCACATCGGGTCTCAGCCCTTTCATGCAGTCGTCCATCTTAACGAGAACCTCTGTTGCCCCTGGAGGGAAAAGCATAACACGGATCCTCACCATACTTAACAGTGCACGATAGATTCAGATTGATTTTACAGAAATCCTACCCGATCCCCAATGTTGGTGGAAGATCTGGAACCGCTGGTGGAATTATATGGCTAAATGTCTATTAAATGCCTACCTGCAGAATCGCTGTGAAAGAAAGCAAAAGGGGAAGCTTGGATGTTCTGGGATGTAAAACCACTTAATCTTGAGTAGCTGAGGGCCTGAAGAGCTGCAGCACCACAAATTACGGAAGAAATAACAGGCGACTGACTGGAGACAAGAGGAAAGCGAATCATTCAATTTATTTTAAACAACTGAATATACAAACACGCACTGTAACACCGAAAAGGAAGTTTCTGAACGGAAAACAAGGTCCTGATCCGTCTTTGGTAGAAATATACACCTCTAATTCAGTTACAAAACTCCAGCCAGGAGAAACTCGTTCATTTCGCCTGCACTCTTCAAGCCGGATTAATAAACGCCCTCTGGACCGAGTCGACCGGCGGAGAAGTAAGACATGGTAAAATCCTTTCCCTCATAAATATCAAAATAGATCCTCTCTCTATAAAACTAGTCCGCTTCGGTTCGGTTTTATTGCATAGAAATGTAGTGACAAACCACAGAACGACAAGGTTAAAAAGACTTAACGCTTTCGAGTTCAATTCAAGTGCAATTTACGTTAAGTAGTAACAGACGTGGGACGTTTTAGACCTGAGAGAGATCAAAGAAGGATCCAGCTCTCCCTCGCCATTCAAAAATCTGCTCAGGTCCATCTCTCTCTTGTGAGAGCTAGAAGAGGGATCACGTGGAGAAAGCTTGAAAATGGGCACTCTGGCTATGGAATGTTTAATAAGAAGCGTAGGAGACCCAAACGGTGCAAAAGGTGCTTAATTTATTATTATTTTTTTTTTAGAAGTGATACTTCGGCCAAAAATGAAATGGAATTTCAGGGCTCCAGCCTGAACAAGCCTTTGAAAGAGGTGCTAATCCATTTGGACAGGGAACTCTGGAGCATTTGAACCCTGACCTTTCAATAGGTCCAGTGCCCATCCCCAGAGACCTCCGGGTGCAGGCGTAAATGTTTGCTGGACAGACAGTGTTACAGTGCTATGGGATGGTTCTCAGACACAGCCAACCTGTCAGCGAGGCGCTGCACTGGACTTGAACCTGGCTTATCGTGATTGTGGTCTAGTGAAGTGCCTCTACAGCACCCGAGCGCTCATCATAATATACTTTTATATTGGAGCTTTATTGAGTTAAACCTTGCCTACACAGATCAGGGCTTCGTTGCCTATTTGGGGAAAATACCAGGTGCATGTTTAAGCCCACAGGCTGTTGCAGTGATGGCGAATGATCCCTCCCCACCAGCTTCGCTTTCCTTAACCGTGCTGGCACGTGACGCCCGAACCAAACACCAGGTAGTACTTTTTGAATGGCCTTTTACTCGACCTACAAGTTTGCTGTAGGTCCCCTTCAGAGTCGAACCATTGCCAAAAGGCGAGGGCATTTCATGTTTGGCCTCTGAAAGCACTTCTACAGGCAGTGTGGGTCAGTAAGAAAGTGTTTGAACGATTAAGAACTAGTGCTTGTATAAATACATTCAGTTCTCCCTCTCTGAACTCCTGGTGGTCTGTTTGGCGATCAGTCCGGATCGTCATGCCTCGTCCCGGTCAGGCTCAGTCCCAGTGTGCTTCGGTTTCAGGAGAAAATGTACATCTGCTTATTAAATAATAAGACAACCGTTCAGGAGCTCTGCGTCTCTCAGATATCGCAGCGGGACAGGATGTCGGGCGACGCCGAGGAGCGGCAAGGTGCTAGGACGATCGAGCGGAGCTCCTGCGACTCCATGGGCGTGCTCAGGGGAAGTGGGTTCCTGTTTGCTGAGGAAAAAAGAGCAGGCGTGTTATCCTCATCCTCGGCGTCCATGTCCTCACCGTTTCCGTTGGGCAGCTGACTTCGCTGCTTGTCGTTGTCCTCGAAGGGGCTGCCTCTGCTGCTTGAGCAGTCCATGGCCTCCTCCGTTTCGTCGGAGCTCTCCCCTGACTGGGCACCCTCCCCGTCACGTGCTCTCGGTCTGTACGGTGGGATGTCCGGCACGGAGTATTTTTTCGCCCAGCCGCTTAAAGCCTTGAGCCGGACTTCCCCTCCCTCGCTCCTCGCGCTTGGGCCGAACGCCTCAGACAGCGCCAGCTGGGGCGACACAGGCAACGAGTGGCACTGCCGACCCGGCAGCTGCCACAGTTCGGGCCACGTCGACGTGAGACTGCTGGCGTTAGCCTGCGGCTGGTGCGAGCTCATGCTGCCTCGCGGGGAGCGCAGATCGAACATGAGCGAGAACACCGACTTGCTGGGCATGTCAAAGAATTTGATCTTTCCCCCCTTCAAGTCCTCACGGGCACTGAACGGATTCACCTTGGCGACCCCTCTTGGGCCGGGGTTGTAATAAGGGTCCTGGACGTTCACCTTGCGGACCGGTTTGCGTGAGAAGATGTCCGACTGGCTGCGCGAAAGCCAGATGTTGCGGCGCGGACGAGGGGATTTGGGAGGGATCTTGTCGTCCTGGATGCCCAGAGGATTCAACCTCTTAATGCCCTGGAACTTTTCACCTGTACAAACAATAAGGGAGAGAGAAGTGCATTTAAGACATTGTGGTAAAGGAATAAACATGTGTACAGTATACAAAAGCATAACCCTCGGGGTAAAAGTTAAAGCACCTTGCCCAGATTATCCACTACAATTTCTTTTAAAGGTCTCAGAACTTTAAAATAAGGTCAGTCAAGACTTTTATTCCTGAACGCAGAGTCCACCTCCATCCAGTGCAATGTGTAAGATATAATCCCTCTAGCAGGTCCTGGGTCTGCTCTGGGGCCTCCATTAGTGGTCAACCGGGTAGTGGCGCCTTTGTGTTTTTATTCCCAGTTAAGAGCAGCAGGCTGTAATGCTGGAAACAAAGTTCCGTGTTCTCATAAATGTCCCAGTCCTCACGGATTGCTCTCTCTGAATCTCTTTTTCCCCCTACACTGTTTTTGAACTTTGGCCTTGTGAGTGCCGATGTCGATTACCAGATTATCAGTTGATTACCAGTCTCCATCAAGAGCTGCATCCTTGTGAGTCACACAAACCACCTCAACTTCAACCAGCTTCTCACAGTGACTAACTCCTCACCATGCCATGGAAAGTAGGCCCAGCGACTCTGTGGCAGAACCTGCTTTCTCCTGCTTGACCCACAAATTTAGTCTTTCAGTAGTTACCCAAATTCAAGACCACAGCTGAGAAATAGAAACGTATACTGCTTTCCTATCACCACCACAGACTGGAAGCCATTTGTTTATCAATCTCGTGCTCTCATTTACAAGTAGCTCACCACTAGGGACAGGTTTTCTCTCCGCTAACGAGAGAACCACGCCGTCCATTGGCGCCGATCCTCAACAGAGTCTTTTAATTATACCACTCGTATAGTTTAAATACAGGTATGTGTTGTTTAACAACCATCTGATCAACATCAACTAAATGACCATGGTCTAAAAATTGTAATGAGTATAGTTCACATACATTAGCATGTATGACTTTCCACTAGTAAATGCCGTTAAGTGTATGTACCTGTCCCATTAACCCACCACCACCACTGCCTGTATATACGCTCTACCCTATAATTATATACACAGGTTCACATTCACTTATTGTGTCTCTGATTTATCTGGCTGATCTTATGTGCCGTTTGTAATACTGGTGCATTTCTGGCTTCTGTCAAACAAAAAAGTATCAGGCCGTATTTTCTATAATTAGTGTGAAAATTCATATCAAAACTACAGTGGCATTATTGATGTTGTGTGTATGGTCATTTATACTCTGTTTTCTGTGCAAATACACCTGATATTTATGTATGTGGGATTGTGGTGATCTAGTGGTTAAGGTACTGGACTATGGACCACAAGGTCCAAGGTTCAAATCCCACCTCTGCCACAGTTGGGTCCCTGAGCAAGGCCCTAAATCCACAATTGCTTGGAATGCAAGACTACATTAATTGTAAGTCGCTCTGGATAAGAGCGTCTGCTAAATAACATGAATGTAAAATGTAAATGTATGTTACAGTAGCGTAAAAAGACTGACTATGGTAGTGTGGGGACAACTACCTACATAAAGAGGTCGTTAAATGGTGCACACCTTTGGAGGGTAAACTGCATTATGCCACCAGGGGGCTCCACATGACGCAATTGATCCATTATGGATTCGGACAAAAACAAAAGGTTTGTTCCACGCAGTTGTTATTGCCATTCGAAAGACCACTGCAGCCGAAAGACCAACTTCCTAAGCATATTCAGGCATTTAACAAGCAGAACCAGGAAGAAGTTCAGCAGGAAGGCACAACAAAAACAAACCTGGGGCTGCTCAGGTGGCAAAATGTCCCTGTACAGAAATAGAACTGCAGCCAGGGGGATGCTGAATGATTGATGGGATGCACACTGGCTGAGCTTCCTGTTTTGTTTTTGCCAGTGGGAATCGGACTGTAAAACAGCTGGTAACCAGAGCTGGCATGCAACAGACTGAGCGAGGTGGTAAGAGTTCTGGCTCCACCCTCCAGACACCCGGCAGGTACAGGGCATGGTCCTGCAAGTCATATGGCTTCCTGATTCTAAGAAATGAGAGTACTTGAGCTGTTAGATGAAACCGGAGTGTTGAACGGTGTTGAGCAGCAGGGCGGAGCTGAGAATAGGCCGAGGCTCCCGTTTCATTACCGATTCGGTGGAAAGCCTGCTCATTTCAACAGGTTCCTGGGTCTGATACACAGACAGCACGCTGATTCACATACATCCAGTACAGTTTGTGCCTTAGGCAAGATTTGCTCGTACCGTGACCCTGGATAACTGCTAAACTTGCTTAAACACGGTTACAGTATTAAGGCTATAACAACAGCTAGATAAAGCAGTTGACACGCCTCACTTCCTAACAAGGCCCTGAGGCTCAAGCTTTCTTCCTCATGTGGCTCAAGTATTTGTTACTTGTCACTGTCGCCTCGGAGCTGTCTGAACAGATCTCGCTTTAATGTTTATGCACCTTCCAAATGATTTCCTCTAATGTTTGGTCAGGTTATATATCCATACAATGCATTCGGAAAGACTTCAGACCCCTTTGTGCTAAGATTGCCTCTACCATTCTGCACTTAATAACATGACGAGAGAGAGAAAACTGAATTTTAATTTTAAATGTATTAAAAACTAAGATCAGACCCTTTGTTATGACACTTGGAATTTAGCTCTGGTTGCAGAGATGTTTCTGCAGTTTGACTGGATCCACCTCTGTTCAATTCAGTTGATTGGACCCGATTTGGATATTTGGATAGACACGTCAACAATGCAACAATGCAAATGAGAGCGCATGATGTGGAGTTCAGTGACAGGCTTCTGTCTGGCCACTCTGACATAAAGCTCACATTCAGTGAACCCACTGGGTTCTTGGTCACCCCTCTTACCAAGGCCTTTCTCCCCAAAATTATTAGGTTGGTGCAGCTCTAGGAAGACTTGTAGTTGTTTCAAACCGGCCTGTTTCTGTAGTTAACTTTGCTTGATCAAAACAACCCAACCCAAAAAAATACACACACATATATATGTGTACACACACACACACGCACGCACACATATATACACATATATACACATACACACATACACACATACACACATACATCAAATCCAGTTAATGGGAGCAGCCGCTTATTCAAACCGAATCCTAAAGTACTGAAACAAATCCTATTATATACGTGTAATTTTATTCACTTATTTGGACCAAAATTCCACTTATTCGGACTGAACGGGAAGAACGTGAGAGCGAATAAGAAAAAGAAGCCACAAGTCGCCACTTAGAGCGGATACAAAGCGGGTCAGCGAGATA
>JAUZST010011265.1:0-11999 GCA_034779995.1 Parotocinclus haroldoi | reverse complement strand
TCTCTGTTTGATCATCTGTTTGATTCTCTCTGTGCTGGTCTATTTGATTCTCTGTTGGATTCTCTGTTGGATTCTCTGTTGGATTCTCTGTTTGATTCTCTGTTTGATCATCTGTTGGATTCTCTCTGTGCTGGTCTATTTGATTCTCTGTTGGATTCTCTGTTGGATTCTCTGTTTGATTCTCTGTTGGATTCTCTGTTTGATTCTCTGTTTGATTCTCTGTTGGATTCTCTGTTTGATTCTCTGTTTGATCATCTGTTTGATTCTCTCTGTGCTGGTCTATTTGATTCTCTGTTGGATTCTCTGTTGGATTCTCTCTGTGCTGGTCTGTTTGATTCTCTGTTGGATTCTCTGTTGGATTCTCTGTTGGATTCTCTGTTTGATTCTCTGTTTGATTCTCTGTTGGATTCTCTGTTTGATTCTCTGTTGGATTCTCTGTTTGATTCTCTGTTGGATTCTCTCTGTGCTGGTCTATTTGATTCTCTGTTTGATTCTCTGTTGGATTCTCTGTTGGATTCTCTGTTTGATTCTCTCTGTGCTGGTCTGTTTGACTTTTTTAAATAAATTCTGTTTGGTATGAGTCTGTGCAGTATTCTGTGCATATGTCTGATTCTCCCTACTTGGGTCTGTTTGATTATTTGCTCAATTATCTGAGTGAGTCTGTGTTTTGCAGCATCTCTGTGTGAGTATGTCCCATTTGGGGCCTCTATGAGTCTTTCCCATTATTTATTCCAGCATTAGCCTCTTTAATTCTCTGTTTGAGGCTCTGTGTCTATGTGGGTCTGTGTATGCCAGAATACCACCTGCTGTCTTACCTTGTCTAACAGTGCTTGAAGACAGAAGATTCTGTTGAGCTGGACTTGTTGCTGATGCTTTTGTGCTCTTTGCCCCTTTTCTGTCTCCATGGGGCCTTTCAGCGGTGAAGTTGCTCAGTGCTCTGCTGAATGTGGCGCTCAGTATCAGCGTCAGCGTGGAGAACAGCCAGAGACTCTATGAGGTAGAGATGACCAAGACGTCCAGCAAGCGTGTTTCTCCACGGCTGGAGAAGATCCAGAGGAAGGTTACTGAGGTGAGATCAGGCAAATAAGTCTGTTTTAGTCTGATTTAGTTTTGCTTGCATTTTTCAATGAAACGTAATTATACCAGACTCCCCTGTTGTGTTCTGGTTAAGTTTTCTTTATCATCTGACTGGCATTTGCTTTATTATAACACACAAGTCTACAAAAATAAATTTGTTATATGTGCAGGAAATGAATGGAATTAAAAGGAATTTTTTTTTCATGATGACGGGAATGGTGTCGTGTTTTTAAAGGGGTTGACCTTTGAAACAACTTTGTACTTGACAAGAAATACTTTAACAAATTTTACATGAACCCCAAGGTCGGAGCGTTGATTCGATCACAAACTGGTTTGATGGTAATCTGAAGCAGGGAATGTGAAATGACAAATCTGATCATATGAGTTCAAATGCATCTGTTCTCCATAAGACACTGATTGAGACGTCTGAGTGAAAGTTGGACTAGACCCGAGTTAATTGATTTGTACATTTGAATCTGTTTTAGTTGCAGGACAGGAAGCTCGAAATAGAAGACATGATGGATGCTATATTTAAGGGAGTTTTTCTCAAAAGATACAGGTGTGTTTTTCTTTGTATCATTCTGGCTCGGTCATTTTATTTTTTTGCTTCCAAATGTTTAGTGTTTAGCAAATTCGCCTTGCTTTGTCCTCACTGACAGAGATGTGATACCTGAGATCAGAGCCATCTGTATAGAGGAACTGACTGTATGGATGAAACTCTACAGTCCAGTGTTTCTCAATGATACCTACTTGAAGTATGTGGGATGGATGATGTACGACAAGGTACTGCTCTATAATACACGGTGATGCTGAAGTGGAGAAGCATTTCCACTGACAGACGCCCTTATTCAACCTGGCTTAAGGCATCAGTAACATCATCTATTCCTGATAATCAGAAATCGAAACAAGTAGACACATGAAGCTGTTATGCTTGTGTTTTTTTTAGAAAGAGAGAGAGAGAGAGAGAGAGAGAGAATGCGAATGAAGGGGGGGGGGGGCTTGATGGGCTAGTCAGAGACTCAGCTGTTCGAGCACTAAGTGGAAGTTCATTCCACCACACCAAAACAGAGAAGAGTCTAGATGCATGCCTTCCTCGTCCCCTGAAAGGAGGGGACCAGTCGAGCAGTGCGAGGTGCAGTGCAGGGTGTGATAACTGATGCTAGGTAGAAGGGTGTAGTTCCAGTTTTTGAAACATCTTAGTGTCTGGGGCTAGCATCAGAATATAAGCTCAGATAGAAAAGAGACTATGTAGTTAGTTGTTGAACGACTGTATCAGTTGTAAGTTACTCTAGGTAAGAGTGGTTGCTAAATGACATACAGTAAATTTAAACAATATTAACTTGTCTCTGGTACCAGACAAACAAACAAACAATCAGTGTAGCACCCCCTAGTGAGTTTGGGGCTACATAGTCCCAGACCTGTCAAAGTGCCCATCATTCTAACCCCCCTGTCCACCTCAGAAAACACCTTTATTGGGAATGTGAGTGTCAGTACTGGACCTTGGTCAAGCTCGTCTGGTCCGATTAAGTGTGTTTTCCATCACATGGGAGGAGTATAATATGTTGTATAATGCTCCACTGGGAAATTCTGGCTCTGGGCATTTTTGTGGACCTTAAATTGATGTGTAACATCTATCTAGACATGGTTATGGACCAAGGGGTTTTAATGTTTGGCTGTATACTGTTATTGTGCACATACCTTTTTACCTAGAGTGTTGTTTTAAAAGAAATACGGTGTAGTCATTTCTCTAGTTGTCAAATGGATGTTTTAATCCATGATTACTGTCAGATTTTAAGAACATAGCTCTGTTTCACGTTGGTGAACGTGACAGGATTTGTGACTGTTGTGTGCTATTTTCACAGCAACCTGATGTACGTTTAAAGTGTGTGCTGGGTCTCCAGGGACTCTATCAGGATGTTAACCTTTGCACTAAAATGGACCTTTTTACAAGTCGCTTTAAGGTACTGTCTGTTTCTACAACATGGGCATCATTAAAGCTTTGTTTTCAGATGGTCTTAGCCATTTTGTGGCTACAGTGCAAGCATACGATTTCCAGACCATGACAGATCTTGAGTTAGAATTTGAATCTTTTCTGCGGTTTGTTCGCAGAGAGTCACGTTTTAACAGAAGACTTGCTGTTGGTTGTGAGACTTACTGACCGCTGACTTTTTACAGGACAGAATGGTGTCCATGTCTCTGGATAAGGACCATGAGGTAGCAGTGCAATCTATGAGGCTGCTAACGGCCATCGCCCAGTGAGTATCTTACTGTTCCTCACTTAATCACAGGAGCCATTGTTACTTTTGTTTGTTTGTTTATTTAGCTCTGCACTGCACTCTCCTCAATGGCCTTTCAACCACAGATTCAATTAACCTAATACAATGCCTTTGGACTGTGGGAAACCGGAGCACCCAGAGTAAACCCACGCAGACACGCTTGCTTTTGAGACCCATTGAGGCACCATCCACATCCTCTGTAGCCTAAACTGTTAGACTATTCCTCATTTAACCATTAATAATGACTGAATCTCACTTGCTTTCCATCCTGACAGGTCTTGTGAGGACGTGCTGAGTCGAGACGACTACAAGCACATGTTTCAGTTTGTGTACTCAGCTCATCGGCCACTTGCTGCTGTAGCAGGTGAATTCCTATACGCCAAGTGAGTGCATATATGGAACGATCCCACATAACACAGCAAAGTTTTTTTTTAGTTCTGCAAATAGGAGACTTGAGATGCAGACAACGGAAAACACAGTGCCCTCGATAATTCAGTGCTATTCTGTATTAATACAGGTGTACTCCGTTTAATGAATGCATTGGTTCTGTGAAACAGGCTTTTGACCAAAATGGTTGTTGATCAAGCATTACCATGATCTTTACACACTACTAGAATGTAAAAATAAGGAGTATTTTCACAAGAAAACAATATCATGCGACCGCTGTAAACACTGCAACACTGTAAAATGAATGCTACTTTTCTATATCTTTTCTATATACTTTATATAAAAATAAAATAATTGACGGGGAATTTAGCACAAACAACCTGGAGGGTCAGTCTGATGAGCAAAAAAAAAAAAAGAGTGACTGTGAACCAGTTTATATATTTATAGGGCAGAGAGAATATATTATTGGTGGAAAGACTACTAACATTATAATACGGCATAATGTGGTATTTTCAGCTAAACATCTCAAATATGCAAAGTTCAACTCACAATTTAATTGGAACAGTGTTCATTTTTTCCTTTTTCTCTCTTGACAGAAACATTACCCATGTAACAGTGCCCTCTAGGGGACTGGCTCTACAATTCCATTAAGTGCACATGCCCTTTCACCATGAAAGCCATTCACAGCTTGTTACAAACACAGATTTTTATTTCCTGTTTAAAATTATTATACCTTTTAAAACCTTGGTCATTAAAGTGAACAGACGTTGAACGGATAGTCGTTAAACCGTGCATACCTGTGTTTGCGTTACACTGCGCACAAAATTAGGGCATATTTCCAAATGAATATGACGCACTTAAAATAAGAAGCGTTTTATTTTCATGAACAAGGTAATCAGAAAAGCAAATGAAAAGTCACAAAGTTGAAAATGATAAGATGATAAGAGTGATATATATTCATGGGGGGGGAACAGAAGCATGTTAAACTGGACAGGAGTGCTGTATATTGACTGTTCAGTAGGGTGTATGATCATCCCAGACTGCCAAAACACACTGACAGTGATGGAGCATGAACAGGATCAGATTATCCAGCAGTTCTTGTGGAATCCTCTTCATATTCATTTTGAAATATATCCTCATTGTATTTAATGCATTAATAGAACTTTAACAGAATTTTTACAACTTATCGAGCATTTTAGGAACTTTTTCCTAGGCTACTCAGGGAGCCTACAGTACAGGAACCCAGGGAGCGAACCACAGACAAAGACAGAGGCACAGAACTTGCCCGGGTCAGAATCCGAGCCCTTAACCGTTTCCACACTGAGAACCAGGTAGATAGACCTGGATGATTTATTTCATCCTGCATGATGTGAAAATTGACTACTTGTGAGAAAATTGAATAGTCAACTTGGTATTGGTGAATCGATTCGAATTGTGAGCAGAGTGCATCGTTAAACTCCTACTGACATCGAATTATATAGTATCAATTTTCATTCCGCAGCTGCACCATCATGTCCTGTATCTGGTGGACAGTCTGTGGGACTGTGGTGGGGCATTCCTGAAGGACTGGGCCTCACTCACCTCCTTGCTTACAGCCCCAACTTGTACCCCAGATAAAGGCTAGTATCTCACACCAGTTCTGCATTTACATTTATAGCATTTAGCAAATGAAACTTAGATCTCAACAGTGGCAGCTTGGCAGTGCTTTGACCTGAAGTTAACCTTGTGTGTGTGTGTGTGTGTGTGTTCCACAGTCTTGAGCAGTTCTGAGGAAGCCCTGGTGATTGAGATTCTCTTGGCGTCAGTGAGACAGGCAGCTGAGGGACCTCCACTGGTGGGGAGAAACACAGGGAAGAAGGTTTGCTTCTGCTATTAATTCTCTTTTCAGTGATAATTCACTGATCTGCAGTCAGAGTTGTTCCCCCGTCTTCAATTATGAGCACAATCTAGCCTTTAAGTGAAGTATATGAAGTAAGTTATTTAAAATAAACGCCAGTAAAATACACTGCTCACACCATTAAGGGGATATTTCATTATGGGATGTTTCATTTGGAAGTATCCCCTATTTTTTGTGAGCAGTGTATTTGCATTTTCATGCTTTGAGCTGAGGAATCAAAGTCTCCGTAAAGTTTTTGCATAGGTGCCTGTTATTCTTAAGCCTTTGTTGCTGCTAATCCTTGAATGTGTGCTTGTATATAAAATTCCGTTTTTTATGATATGATACGTTTTTAAGGTGATCAGTAATAAAGAGAAGAAGTTACAGACTGATGACTGTACTAAACTTACTGAACACTTCCTAAAGGTGCTACCTGAGCTTCTTACCAAGGTGAGGAACTGGTTTAAATCATCCATCTGTGTGTCTGATATCCACTCACTGGTCACTCCTTGTTTCTACACCCATTGTCCATTTTTAGCAGTTCCACTTCCTTCCACTTCTCTACATACTTTGTTAGTCCCCTTGACTCTGTTCTCTAATGGTCAGCACATCTTTAGATCAGTTACTGTTTGGGTGGTGGTTTATTCTAAGCTTTGCAGCACTGGGTGAATCAGGCGCAGCAGTGCTGCTGGAGATTTTAAACACTCATTGTCACACCCGGACTGACCAGTGGACAGTCCACTTACCAAAAATGTCCAGCCACCAGCATTCTGTAGGGAATGATGTCTTGTATGGTACACAGCCATCGAACACAGTGCTTACAAACTCCAGCAGCACTGCTGTATCTGATCCGATCATACCAGCACAACACACTCTAACACCCCACCACCACATCAGTGTGACTGCAGTGCTGAGAACTGCCCAGCTCCCAAATAGTATCTGATCTGTGCTGGTCCTGTGGGGTTCTGACCATTAGAGAACAGAGGAAAGGGGGACAAAGAAAGTATGTAGAGACACAGATGGACTGTAGACTGAAATTGTAGAACTATAACGTGCTGCCATGGTAAGTGGAACTGATACATTGGAAACATAATGAAGTGACTGGTGAGAGCATAATGTACTGATTATCATCTGACTTTGTTCTTTCAGTACTCAGAAGATGCTGAAAAGCTATCCTCTTTCCTCAAAATACCTCAGTACTTTCAAATGGACACCTGTGGAGATGAGTACACTGAGGTATGTTCACCTTGCTCTGAATACCTGCCACTGTTGTGACAAGGGCAGCACGGGGGCTCGGTGGGTAGCACCGCTGCCTCACAGCAAGAAGATCCTGGGTTCAGTCCCAGGGTGGAGCGGCCTGGGTGCTTTCTGTGTGGGGTCTGCATGTGCTCGCCATGTGAGGGTTTACTCTGGGTACTTTGGTTTCTTCCCACAGTCCAAAGACATGCATGGTAGGTTAATTGATTACTCTAAATTGGCATTGACTTGTGTGTGTGACGTGTGTGTGTGTGTGTGTGTGTGTGTATGTCTAGCGTCGAGGTGAACTGGTGTATGGATATAAGCTTGTCTGTGTCACTTAGATGGCCACTGATGCTAATTAAAGAAGGCAAATAAACAAACAAACATCCGAAGTTACTTACTTAATCCCGACTCTGCCAAACTGCCATTGCTGGGTTCTTGAGGTTAACTTACACATCGTTTTTCGAATTGTAATAAACACCAGATACGCCTGCCTGCTAAACAGACAAACATAAAAAAAAATGCATCTTTTTTTTTAAAGACCTTCAAAATAGTATTCATTCAGCAACTTGGTGACACAACAAAAAAAAGAAGATTCCATAATACAATGCTCACATAAAATTAGGCATTTAAAAATGAAATATCCCCTTATTTTTGTGAGCGATATAGTTTCCTTTAATTTACTGTTTGTTATTATAGCACACAACTGGATTCAGGTTCATAGTTTTAATCCCAAACTTTATGAACATTAAATGGTGACTTTATTGATCCATTATGCCCTGTGCTTGAGAGCCTTACTTATGAACTGTCCATCAGCCTGCATATAGAGCACAAATATATTGTCATGAAGACCGACTATGCTTGTGACATTGTTGTCGTTTATTTAGTCGGAATTGAATTTTATCCTTCAGAAAACTCACATTTTCTCCATTTGGCTCTCTTTCAGTTTGTTGCATTTGGCAGACAATAATTGTTTCTTCATTACTGTTATTGACTTACAGTTGTTTTTGTGTTTTTTTTTAACATATTATAGGGGAAGTTACAATTTTAAATTATTGTTCTGCTCCCAGCTCTTAGACATGATCAATTTTAAATAAACGTGACACTAAGGAACTTTTAGGAAGGCTCAGAACGAGTTTAGAATGCTCTTTTATCATTGTGTGTCTTGGCTTTTTCAGTCAGTACAGGCTTTGCTGGCTGGGATGAAGGACGCAGTGGAGACGTACAATGATGCAAACCTACTGGAGACTGCTGCACGTTCATATCAGAGCCTCTGCGCCAGTGGCTCACGCTGGCAGGACTTGGCAGCTGCTGCTGTGGACCAGCTCGCTCAGCACTGGACACACACACTGGGGTCATGCTTAGAAGAGGCGCTGACTGTAAGTGCACAGAGGAAGCAAGACAGTGCGTCAACTGCCTTGTTTTAAACTGCTGTTTTTCCCCTTACAAATGACAAGGGCACAAATTGGTGACTAAAATGTGGCTAAATTTGATTGTATGCCGTTTTCTTTTTAATTTAACATCCATAACATTACGATCCATTTGCTTTGATGTCTCTGGTGTCCTTAGAATTGTAATAGGAAACTAAAATCTGTCTTATATATATGTCTTATTGCTGTCTAAATGACATAACTAGTACTGTGACAGCCGGTAAGATAAGAGAATCGCAGTCTTATAAAAAAAAAAACTTCAAAAACTTTGCTTTAGTTTCAAGTTTTCCAAACGATGCAAACACTAGAATTACTGTATTGCACTGTATAAATGTTTTCTTTTCATGTGCAAAGATTCTAAACTACTTAACAAATTGTTCCCTTCTGTTATATTAAAGTTAATCCCAAATTATTAGGACGGTAACGATGGACGATGGGACGATGTACATCGGCAAGTTGGGTTATGCGTTTTTGCGTATTAAGCCATCTAATGCAGTTACGTTTTTTGAACACCAGATCATGATTACAGGCTCCTGTGCTGTTCCCTGTGAGACTACTAATTTCCTTTAACTGCAGGGGACTAAAGATATGTAATAATCATGTAATCGTATTTTTATATGTAGAAATATTTTGTGTGTACATTTTTTTTAACAAGAAAAGTACAAACTAATCTGAATTGTTAGTCTTCAGAAATAAAAAAAGGAATGTTTTCATATGGTTATTTAATATACAGTATGGTTACAACAGCTACAACAGAACATTTTGTTCACAATTTGAAAGCTCTGTAGTTTATTTTATTAGAACTTAAAAAAAAAAAAACCTATGCAGGAAAATTTGCATTGTTTGACATTGTTTACACTTCACGTAACGTAAAATCCATAACTGGGAGCATATCGAACTGTGAATTTAATATTGTGAATCGAATCAAATTATGAGCAGAGTGTATCGTTACAGCCCTTACTGGTTAGTAAGGGTTTAGCCTGAGAGCTGGGGATTTCAGATGGTTTTGGGAGGTACGGAACATCTGACAGTTATGAGGTCCTGGTCTGGTCTGGTCAGAGACACTCTCGAGATTTGAACACAGGTCTCTCTGGTGATTAGATGTATAAAGATGGACTATATAGACTGGTTTGCAAAATTAGATTTAAAAAAGGCTGTCCTTTGTGTTTAGGATGGAGCCTTTACTGCAGATGTAGCCATGCGGGAACAGATGTTGTCCACTCTGAAGAAAATCTCTGCTTTCAACAAGTAAGAGCCACTTGACTATTTGGAACGTCCCTGATTTGTATCTAAACTGTTTTCCCTATGTGCTCTATCACTCTGTCCCAGTGCTCAGGACCTGTCCAAATGGGACACGTGTGAGCTCGTCTCCAAGCTCCTTGTGGTTGAAGTCCAGCACGGAGGGCTGCCAGTAGAGGTAACGTCAATCCATCAACTTCCGACTCGCTTACCTCCTTACTGTTGAGGCCCAGTGAGAACTCTCATTTAGTCTGTGCTGCTCGCAGATGATGGTCGAGACCCTACGCTGCGTCTGCTGCTGCATCCTGTGGAACCTGAGCAACTTTAGAGAGGCAGCGTCCTCCAGGGTGAGTCATCAAACGCTCTGACGTTCTTCCTTAAACTCAAACCGGAGCGTGCCGTGACTCCTGCGATCGGCCATGGGGACGGGAATGCTAATATTTACACTCGGACCGAGTTGGGAGTGATAAATGAAGCGAACCTTTCGGACGCGCGTCACTCGCTGTCTGTGCAATTCCCATATGATCCATCACGGGCAACGCGTCCTTTAATTCTGCTCCGTTCCATTTGAAATATCAGCGGCGATGCCCTCGGAGGTGCTGGGCTGTGTCCAGTGGATTTTAATAAGCGAGGGACGCCTGTGATTGATCGTGAGGCATTAGGTAAAGTAGGTTCAGGTGATGGATTACGTAGGTCGTAATGGCTACCTTCTTGTGTGAAGGCTCCTCTGCTGATCTCTAATGTGACGTCGTTATTAAAGCCATGTTTCCGTGCACCGCGCGAGGTAATCATATTTCCCGACCCCTAACCTTTCCACACGGAGATATTGATGGCCATTAAGAACGCTGTAGGTAAGGGAGCAACATTAAAAAGCCTTAGGTCGGGGGGGAAGGGGGGGGGGGGGACCACGTGACCAGACGCTTTCACTCTCCGACCTCTTCATCAATAACTGCCAGCGTGGCCCATAATTTCAGACTCAGGCGGCGACTATGTCTGCATCTGCAATTCTAATGTCAGTGGCATTTGACTCGGTAACACGGCAGATTCTGAGCGAGAGGAGCTGGTGGGGGGGGGGGGGCGAACAAGATGGGTTCAGCGGAAAATTGCCATATTGTCCGATTAAAATGAGTCCTTTGCTCGAAATGAGATTCCCTGGAGCCGGTCACACACACGGCGGATAATCAGGAAAGAGCGGTTTACATGGACGACCAGCTGCACTGCTACTAACAACGCTTTCATCTGTCCACATCAGAGGGAGCGCCGCTGCTCTCCTCCATCAGCTTCTATTATTTAGCCTAACTGTGCTCTCAGCATCTCTGTCTCCAGAGTTTTTCTCCAGCTTTATTCTCATTTATTTATTAATTTTTTTTCACGGTTTATTCACGCTTCTTATGGTGAAGGTCACGTGGGCTCCAGCACCTAGTCCCAGAGAACACGGGGTGCAGGTTCAAGGGTGCGCTGTACTAGCTGCCAGTCTGTTACAGTTCCAGCAGGGGCCTCCCCTAGTTCAGATCGAGTCGAAGTCAAATGTATTTCCATAGCACTTTTAACAATGGGAGTATTGTCTCAAAGCAGCTTCACAAATACTGTGATACCTCGGTTCTCGTTGTTAATTTGTTCCAGAAGTCACATTGAGTACCGGAAATGCTGAGAACAGAGCGTATTTTGCTCATAAGGAACAATGGAACATGAATGAATTGGTTCCGAATTCCAGGAAACCCACATGCAATAAGACAAATCCATCATAAGTTAAATGTGTCATGAGTGTACTGGACAAGTAGCGACGGTGGAATTACCATCTGTAGAAGCTTTTTGCAAGGGGAATAGGATGAAAAGGCTAAGATTTGCTAAAGATCACAAAGATTAAAATGAAGAACAGTGAATGGGAGTAACGAATCCAAGTCGTAAATGTTTTGTCCACTTTGCTGTATATGATCATTGTACCATTGTTAAAGCAACACATTTAATGGTGGCCTAATGTTCCAATGGTAAAATGTACCATGAACTGAGGAGTTTAATGAATGTTTGGTAGAGCGTTCTATACATATCATGGAGGATCCTATGAGAAATAACAATACAATAAGTAAGTAAAGGTTTAAAGCTCTTACATTAACCTACAGTTACAGAAAAAAATACAGTCAAATCCAGTTAATGGGAGCAGCCGCTTAATCGGACCAAATCCTAAAGTACCAAAACAAATCCTATTATATATGTGTAATTTTATTCGCTTATTTGGACCAAAATCCCGCTTAATCGGACCAAAGAACGCGAGAGCGAATAAGAAAAAGAAGCCACAAGTCGCCACTTAGAGCGGATACAAAGCGGGTCAGTGATTTATGGGAGGATTTTTGGGCTCCCTGGGAGAATTTATGCTTTTATCAAAGGTCAGGAAAGCCGAAAAACCAGCGGGAGGTGACCACGCCCACCACTTTCTTGATTTTGTTCAAGTGCAGTCCGTCAAGAGAAGGTATCAGA
>JAUZST010011264.1:5000-11999 GCA_034779995.1 Parotocinclus haroldoi | reverse complement strand
ACACACACACACACACACACACACACAAACACACATACACACACACACACACACACACACAGACACACACACACACACACACACACACACATACACACACACACACATATATACATACATACTTATACACACACACACACACACACACACACACACATATATACATACATACTTATACACACACACACACACAGACAGACATTGCAGTACTATCTACTGTACTGTGCTGAACTGGTTTTATTTTACTGGCTCTATAAAATGTTTTTGGGAGGATTTGGTTTGGTTGAACAGTTTTTTGTGTCATAGGTTATTATTATTATTATTATTATTATTATTATTATTATTATTATTATTATTATTAATAATTTATTTCTACATAGATTTTTTTACACCCCGCTTCGAACCCGCACCATCTGCCTCGCTGGTCACACACATCAGATGTACGACTGTAGGGTTACTGTTTGTCTTCTGCTTGCATGATTGTTTTTTATTCCACAGGAATACAGACGATTTGGACGAATTTACACTTTATAATAACATTAATGATTACAATATAAGACTGTAATAATAATTATTTAACAACATCGAATAAGTATATATAAATTTTATAGAACTGTAATGTTTCCATATATTATTATAGAACTAACAATTTATTTAAAAAAAATATGATTCACACCAATAATAATAGTATTTCAGAAAATATTTCAACTGGAATTAAAGTCAAGAAAAAAAAGCTAAACAAATAAATAAGTAAATAAAAAAAATTATAACAACAATAATAATAATAATAAGAAGAAGAAATAATAATAATAAAGATTGTTCGTTTGTAGAAACTGAGTAACATTGAATTTATTATTATTATTATTATTATTATTATTATTATTATTATTTCTTAGATACATTTATTTATCAATTTCCTTCAGGATAAATATAGTGGTATTTTATCTAAATCTTCTACATTCTATAATTCATGTTTAAACTAATCCTGATCCGTTTGTTCCTTTAATCCTTTAGAGATCACAAAGCCATAATTAACTTGTTTAAACACAATAAATCGGTTTTTATTAAGTGTACTTTCCTTTAAATTCAGTATTTAGATAATGAGAATTGCTCTCATTACAATTGCTCTTTTTTTATTGGTAAATGTATTAATTAGCCTCTTAAATCCCGGCTTTGGTTCCTTCTCGGTTATTATCAGATTAAAACGCGATTGTTGGATTTTAATGGACGCTTTTGACACTGCGTGTTTAGTTTAAATATGGTATATAAAATTATTTTAAAAGTAATGACGATTATAATTATGATAAAGTTTCAGATGATAATAAAAGGAGAAAACAAGTAACGCGCGCAGAGCGGCACGGGCACGAGCACGAGCCTAAATCCTGCCCCAGCCTAAGGGGTAAGAGCACTGAAACCTGGCCAAAAATCGGGGGGCATTGCGGGTTTGGGGGGGGGGGGTGGACTGGGCACGAGATCCAACTGCTGCAGCAAAGATCAATCAAGCCAATTAAAACCAATTAAACCCAATTAAACCACCAGTAAACCCGGTGATAGGAATTCATTTAAAGAGATATTATAATTATTATCAACAACAACAACAACAACAATAATAATAATAATAATAATAACAACAGCAATAATAATAATAATGATAATGATAATGATAATAATAATAATAATAATAATAATAATAATAATAATAATAATAATGTGTGACATTAATAAAAAATACAAATGCAGCATTGAATCGATATTTATTTTCTCTTACAAAACATCGACAGTGTACAAATCTGCACGAGCCGCGCGCGCTTCCAGCAGTGCTTTTGCACCAAGCCTCTCTTTTACCGCACAAAATAAATAAATAAATAAATAAATAGATAAGATTAAATAAAGTAAAACATAATAAAACTTCATAACCGAAACATCCGGGATGAAAACGAGAATCATTAAGGCAAGAAAATTCCATCCATGTTAGGGCTCACACACACACACACACACACACACACACACACACACACACACACACACTTCTGAAGTGATATAGATATCGTTTTGTGTAAGCTTATCATATTCAGAAATATTCGATATTATTTAGATCTGATGCAAACGTTCAATCACACACACACACACACACACACACACACACACACACACACACACACACACACACACACGCTGATGAATAAAGAGCAGCAGGATGCTTTAACACTGGAGGAATGCAGGGCCTGGTAGACAATCGGTTGCTTTTGCATAGGTGAATTTGCATATCACTTTATTTCTTTATTTATTTTTAGATATTTTTTTTTTATTATTATAGGAATTTCTACATTCAGAGCTCAAGCAAACAAATGAGGACTTTTAGTCCTGGACTAACCCTTTAGCAAATGTGCCGTTGGATATCTGACTAAGTGACTACATTTGCAAATCTACCGTCTGACCGAAGCGTTAAATAAAGAGAGAGAGAGAGAGAGAGAGAGAGAGAGAGAGAGAGAGAGAGAGAGAGAGCTCTGATTAAGGTCCGACTGAATGCATTCTCATCTTGGGACGCTGCAATGAACTGAACGGCGCGCGAACATGGGTTTTTAAGTGCATCTCGTGCCTTGAGCAAAATCCAAAAATCCCAACTCCGTCCTGCATCCACACAACAACCCAAATACATAAAACATCATAAGAGAGGCTCTTAATGGAGCGCGCTCTGAATTATACATGGACCAAGCCTTAGCTGTGTGTGTGTGTGTGTGTGTGTGTGTGTGTGTGTGTGTGTGTGTGTGTGTGTGTGTGTGTGTGTGTGTGTGTGTGTAATGCCGGATCGGAGCTAATTGTGGAAGCTGGAGTTCAGCTCGTCTTGTGCTGGGTAGAACTGGCCGCGCAGGTGCAGGTCGTAAGGGAAGTGCAGGTCGGAGGGCGCGCGCACGGCGCCCTGGCTGAGGGAGGACCGGCTAGGGACCGTGCAGTAGCGCATGCCGTAGTGGCAGCTCTTTCCATAGTCACCGGGCTCCTCGTGCTTGAGCGAGAAAATCCCGTTGAAGTTCAAGGGCGGGCTGAGGGCCCCGTCGAACTGCGGGCTCGCGCACTCCGGGGACGCGGGCTCGTAGAAGGACTCGTACGCCCCGCACGAGCCGTACGCCCGGAACGGTTTGACGGCATGCGGCCCGGAGGTGCTCCCGGAGGGCGTGAGCTCGTCGTGGTAGGCCGGGTAAACGGCGTCGTAGGGAGAGCGGGCCGTGTAGGAAGCGTCTGCCCCGTGTTCAGAGATGAAGCTGCGCGCGTTGAGCTGGAGGCACCCCGCTACCAGGTTGGTTGTGGGCTGGGACAGGCCCTTACACAGGGTCTGCACGAAGCTCAGCAGGTCAGGCCTCTTCCCCGTGCTGAGGATCTCGGACAGGGCCCAGATGTAGTTCTTGGCGAGGCGCAGCGTCTCGATCTTGGACAGCTTCTGCGTTTTGGAGTAGCAGGGCACCACCTTGCGCAGGCTGTCCAGCGCGTTGTTCAGGCCGTGCATGCGGTTGCGCTCGCGCGCGTTGGCCTCCATGCGGCGCAGCTTCACGCGGTCGATGCGCTCCTTGGTCAGCTTCTTTTTGCGCGGGCCCTTCCTGCGCGCGGCGCCGTGCTCGTCCGTACCGTCGTCCCTCTCGTCGTCGCCGTCTTTGTCCGAGTCCTCGTCCTCGTTCGTCGCCTTGTGCTCTGTGCGCGAGAGGGGCTCTTCCTTCTTGAACGCCTCGTGCTTCGTGACCTTGGCCTCGCCCACGCAGTCTCGCGGAAAGTTTGCCACGAACTGGCTGTCCATCATCAGCGGCTCCTCGAACGGCAGGGTCAACATCGCGCTCCAAAAAACCTGCAGGGAGACACGCGAGGGATTAGAGCTGTTTCGTATCAGACCGATATGGAATATCTTTTTCTGTATGCAGACCCGTCACAATAAAAATTCAATATATATATTTATTTATTTTTAATTAAAACTCTTAAATGCTCCTATTTTATAAACTGATATTTATGTTATTATTATAACAGACCTGCAACCAAATCCAAACGTGTCAAAGCATCCACCTTCCCTCACCTGTCCTGTGTGTGCCCAGAATAATAGGTTTGTTTGGCATCCTGACAACACACACACACACACACACACACACACACACACACACACACACACACACACACACTGTCTGGGAGCCTACCTGGATCTTGTGGGTCAACAGGCGCCGTCCATGTTCCTCTGCGTTGAGACTGTCCCGTGCCTGCGATTCTCTCACCTCTCTCAGCTCTAAGAGAAGTGACACCGATGCCAACTGCCAGAGCTGGTACCCATGCCATCTGCTGCTGACGTCACGTGGCAGTGGCTGTCACGTGGTTCGCTCCCAGGGGACATCATTCCTCCCTGATCATCTGGCGTGCCTGTAACTGGGTAGCGTCGCTACAAACACAATAAAGCAAAAAAAAAAATAAAAAAATAGCAGGCAAAACCAAATCAGGTTTATTTGCTAAAACCAAAAAGAGAAGCCGTTTTACTCCACAGAAACCATCCTTGATCTTAAAGGCTGAAAAAAAAGACCAAAATAAAATCGAGCTATTCCTAAAAGTGCGTTTTTTCTCTCTTTTTTGTCGATTTCCTCCTGACAGCAAGTACCGGGTGATTGATGGCTCTCGTCTGACGGGTCGAACCCATCAAGGGCATCAAGCCGACTGAGCCGATTCTCACCATCGAGTGACTTTCAGCTCAATGTCATTAGGGAAAACACACACACACACACACACACACACACACACACACACACACACACAGAAAATTCAAAAACACGAGGTTGTACTTTTTGGTCAGGGGGGTTTTAGCCATGTGGAGCCGGTACCGGGGCATGTGCCACACACTGCATGCACAATCCTTCTGGCCTTGCTGTTCCAATTGAGATCTGAAGCCCATCCAGAATGCCCGAGTCCACCCAGAGTGTAAACTGCACACACACACACACACACACACACACACACACACACACACACACACACACTAACAGTGACAGATTTTGAAGGCATGGCCTCGGTGAATCGTGCATCTGGCCGTTCCTTGTAGCAGTAATTGGCTCAGCGCTTTGACTCTCTCCATGCTGAGACATGACACCCATACATTCCATGATCCTACACACACTCTCACACACACACACACACACACACACACACTTATCACATTTATTATTCACCCCAGATACAGAGACGGCAGACGGTCTAAACAGAAACATGCGTAATTCTTGTTTGTGATCGTTCTCCCGTAAACAAGCTCTGAGAAACAGAAGTGTGTTCTAACAAGTACCTGGGCTCTGGGGCTTCACTGGACTGGACTGGACTGGACTGGACTGGCACCCTGTATGGGGTTCAGGGTCTGTCCCACAGCCAGAGCCCCTCTGTACAGTGTCAACGTTTGGTTGATTTATTTGAGTAATTTAGGAATCGGAACTAAACCTAACAGTAACCAAAAGAACCCAATTAAATAATTTTTCTGTGAGTGAACGTTTGTGTTTGGTTTCCGTTCCTCCGTGTTTTTTTTTATTTAGTATTTTTTCAGTATAGTGTTTCTTAGTATTCTCCATTAGAATTTGCCCCTGTAATCCAGAATTCATTATTCCACCGACGATGGAGAGCAAAAGGGCAAACCATGATCCTACCACCGCCACGTTTCACAGATGGAATGAGATACTTATGCTGGAACGCACTGAGAGCAAACATCCATCCAAAAAAAAGTGATTTTAGAAGAATGTTCTGGTCATTTTTTTGAAGCTCTCTCTCCCTTTGACCCGGCCATGCATTATGAGAGGGGCCAATCTGTCTGACTGTGGACTGGCGGAGTCCAGACTCTTTCGAGACGGCTTCATAACCGTTTCTCCGCGCTACGCTTCCACGAACGTGTTTTATAAAGATCAGACTCGGATAGATCCCTGTTCCTTATATTCATCCCATCGATTGGAACTCCCGCCGCGAACCCTAGAGGTTCACATACTTTCACCTCTCACAGATATGGAATACTGGGTCTCTTTCCTCAGTACCTGTTTAAACCTTTTTTTTTTTTAGCTCAGGTTTACACAGGAAATCCTTTCAAGACGTTATCATTTCTTTAAAATGTTAATATAGATTCCAGTTTTTAGCGCTATAACATCGTGAAAATATCTCTAATCAGCTTGTGCCACGAACAGGGGCGGCAGTGGCAAGGAAACACACGAGGCTCGCCTTCTAGAATTACTGTGGGAGGAGAAAAGGGTCAGAAAGGCATACGGGACATGGTTTAGTCCATTAAAGGCAGGAATGCTGATTCGGGTTCCATTATAACTGCTTCATCGTGACTGGTGGGTGTTTGTGCATGCCTGCTTCATGCACAGATGCGCAGACGGACACACACACACACACACACACACACACACACACACACAGAGGGACAAGCAGAACAACAACAACAGCATAAATCGTAGTCCTCCACCTTCCCGTGCCTCAGCTGGTGACGGGCTTTCCGGTCCAGTACACACCCCGACATCTGATGAGTCAAACCTCCCATTTCAGACTAATCACTTGACTGCACTAATTGCAAATGCAAATATGCAAATTCATATTAATTAATTACTCTGTTAATTAGTTCTCTGGTCTTTTTTTGGACAATAAATCACAGCGCGTGAGGAAGGGGAGCGAGCAGGGCCGGCCCACATCGCATAAAAAATTCAGCACTGTCGCTTTTTTGAAGGCTGCCAAAAAAAGAAGGGGGCTTCGAGGTGGCAAGAGGAGTCCCTAAAAAGCGGTGCGCGGCACGAGCGTAGCCAGGAGGAATAAAGGGAGCGCTGGAGGAGGAGAAGCGAGGCTCTGCCTGCCAGTGATTTAATTAACACATTATCAACTTTTAAAGACGAAGCCACGCCAGAGCCGAGATGCAAATGAAGGCCCTGATGTTCACACGTCGAGTGAGAGAGAACCAACAACAGAGAACTCGTAGATGGTACTCGAGCTCTGCCACAGAGATGGTCTTTTGAG
>JAUZST010011263.1:0-12000 GCA_034779995.1 Parotocinclus haroldoi | reverse complement strand
TCCTGAAAGCCAACAAGTTGCACTTTGGAATGACCTTATTATTGTATCATGTTTTTGATCTGAGTCTGTTCTACATAATGAAATGTCTGAATGAGTGCTTATCCAAGACTGGTGATTCCATACTTTTTGCCAGGGGTTATAGTGCTGCCAATGCTTTGGCCTGCTGAGGCATAGATTCCACAAGACCTCTGTATCTGTCAGCAGATACTTTAAGTGCAATAATTGGCGATATAGGGCCTTATTGGATTTGGATTTCTTTGTCCAGCACATCTGACAGATCTGGGGGATTTGGAGGCCAAGTCAATGCCTTGAACTCTCTGTTCCTAAATTTGTTCCTGAACCATTTATTTCCAGTGACATTAGTGGTAAATGAATGGGTGTACATGGTCTGCAACAGTTTTTCAGTAGTTTGATGTAAACCCAGTTAATTTGCATTTCATTTCAATTTCCCAGCAAAACTTTGCCCAGAGCTTTACACTGTCAACTGTTATTCATTTCATCTGTCAGTTCTTTTAACATTATGGCTGTTTGGTAAAAAAAGTTGGAGATTATTTATTACTTATTTCATTACTTTTATGTTTAGTCATTTACCAGACAATTTTCCAGAGTGTTTCGCTGGATGTATGACAGTGTTACGGGTGGCTACGGTTTTAAGATGAAAAGACAAACAACATTAACTTCAGCTTGATCATTTAGGCAAATGTAGATACAAATTGTACCACCCCTTCTTACCTTTTACTCTTTTGCTGTAATTTGTCATAAAAGCATTTGCTATTATGCAAATGTCTTCAAATTTTGCAAAATGTTTGTCAAATCACTTCAACTGTGTGTAGCTTTTTTCTGAATGTCATGTTCCATAACTCAGTAATGAGTCATTTGTGTGCTGACGTTTTAACTCCAAAAGTTCATTGTTTTCTTGCCCTCTGGTGAGATTTTCAAGATCAGTCATGTTAACTAATATAGTCTGTGAATACACCGACTCTCTTACCTCTTTCTTCATCTCACTCTTTGTCGTTCTCTCTGACTCTCTTGTTCATGTTACACTGGTTTACAGCTTATAAAATGATAAGCTGTATTTTCTGGGTTGGCATATTTTATTAAATTATTTATTTTCTCAATTATTGTTTTAGATAATGGCATGTAAAGGCCAATAATACCCAATCTGTCTTAATTTTTACGTCCCATGTCCAACATATGAACATGCTGCATTTACAGCACTTAGCAGACTTACAATTAATACACAATCCACAATCCACAGTCTTAAAATCCAAGCAAATGGGATTTGAACCCTGGACCTTGGACCCTGGACCTTGGACCCTGGACCTTAGTTTAGTAAATTAACCATTAGGCCACCACAGTCTCAGGTCTTGTATTTCTATGGACCATGTGCCACTGACCCATGAGTTTATTAACATGGGTCAGTTAACCACACTCTCCAGTTCTTATAGAGTTTTCTGTCCAGATATCATTCTGTAACTGCTATGATGATATATTCTTCATATCATTCTATCATATGCCTCTGTAGACTTGCTCTTAAGATTTCAGCATCCACAGAGGATATTTAGAAAAAAAAAATTAATGGCTCCCTTAATAGGAATCTCAGAGATGCAGAACTCGAAGCATTCATGCCAGGATGCCTTTTCTGAGACGGACCATAGAGAGAGCTAATTAAAATGCAATAAGGCACAATTTGTTTTGTTGGCATAAATTTCTGAGGCAATCACACACGGACCCTTCTTTTACTTCACTAATACAGTTTCACTAAATCTTTTCATATCTATGCGATTCATTTAAAGTTAGAATATTTGAGATATGACATTTGGCTGTTTGGTCGTCAAACAGTGAGTTTGAAACAACACAAATAGCAGATTTATGTAGATATAGAACTACGTTTCATTTATTTACTTGATATTTGTCGATGTACACCAATGCCACCAATGATTGTCACTTTATCTGTTTATTTTTTCTGACATAGAGATATATGAATGGATTTATTACTCAATATATATAACGTGTCATAACTTGCTCCTGTTACCAGCCTGTATAGTCCAGCTCATATTCACAAATCTTAAAGAATTTCACTCGCATAGTATGTGTGCTGGTTATTTTATTTCATTTTTTATTTCTAATTGAAGATTGATGATTAGTCCGATAGATGTAGTGTTTCAAAACTAAGTGGGAAATATAAATATGCCTAGAACGTAGAAAATATGTTGCATTTAAAACATATGGCGATAAAGGAATGAGTGTGTTATAAGTAAATGTGTGCCTACTTTCTTGTGACTAAAAAAAAAAGAGACCTTTGCTTTAGCATGAATGTTGAACATGAAACCAACACACTTCCATGTTGTGTATTGTATCTTGGATGGCTGTGCACAGATAGCTGTGCTAGTGCTGGTGTTAACAAATGACGCAGCAGCAGGCTGTTTGAAAGATGTTAATGAGTGCTAGTTCAGTTCAGTGAGTGTGACAGCAAGGACTATCAGCCTCAAGATAGCTTGTGACTCCAGCTCGTTAATAACGCAAAACACTTTTAGGTAGAAAATTCTTCACTTCCTCTCTGGATTCGGCAAGCCAACCCCTGCCTACAGATCAGCGAAATCAAGAAATTATCTTTTTATGACCATTGCATTAGCATATAGACATTAAAACAGCTCATTGGGCATGTTTGAGTAGATGCAGAACAGGTTAAGTCATATCATCTCATATCATCATGATGAAAATATCATCAAATGCCAGTATTCACACAAAATGTACTTTCAAATAATTGATTTTCCAAATCACTGTCAGAATTGCATTAAATTAAATGACAGCCCGAGCGGGGGGGAAAAAAAATCGATTCCGTTTAGATAATGGTTGCAAACTTGGATGCGCATAGTTGTGTGCTTTGTATGGACGGCACTTGTATACTTGATTTCGTATTTTCATTTCGACTTCCAGCTGATGCATCTTCGGCATCATATTTCTAAGCATATAGTCCTGTTCTTAGAAAGAGAAAATGTGTTTTATCAATAAATGGGACAATTGCTTAACTTAAAAGAACATTTAATTAACCTCTAAATTGTACTTTGCATTTATTACAGGATAACAGCATCTTCTTTGAAAATGTGTAAATAACAAACATTATAGTAGGACACATGGTAGGAGCATATTTTTGTTGTAATGCTGAAAACAGTTCCCCTTACTGAATGATCTCTCTTTGTTTTTAGCCGCTCAGTAGTCCCAGTTTATGAGCTGCAAGTCGTAATACAGAAAGGGAAGTTTCTTTGCATTTTATCCACTATTTCTTAATATCAGCATGGCGTGTGCAGACATCAGCCAGTGCTGAATATCTAAAAATGTTGATATTATGTCCGATCAGTTGGCCATCCAGTAAGTCCAATGTTACATTGGACCAGATAGCAGATAGTGTTTGTTTGATTTGGTGTGTGCTAGATCACTGTGAAAAAAACTTACACAAGGGCTTTTTTTATTTTGGATTCACATTTATTTAGGCAAAGAGATGATCAAATAGAAAATTTGTATAGATAAATCAAAGTGTTTCTTTAGAATCACAGCTGTTTAATGTCATTTTGAAAAGGCTTCACAAGGCTTTAAGAAAGGACCCTACAATGGATGACATGCGTACACCTGTGCCCCCTGAACCCTTGTCTTTAAGCATTGGGCATCCCTTATCTGAAAATTCTAGGATAAAGCACAAAACAATCCATTCTACTCCTGTACAGATTACTGACATGTTTATGGATATTTTGGAAAGGTTTTATTGTAATTGACAATATCTGCCATATTATTTTGCTATCAAGATTATAAACTGTCATCATAATTATCAAATGTTCAACTAACAAAGGCTAAAACCGTTGGTAAAAACATGTGAAAAGAATATAAGATGGATTATGCATCCAGATCATAAGTGTTGCAGCGAATTGCATAATATAATCATTTGTATACCCTATAACAAGCTAACTTATCCATAGTTTTGTGCTGTATAATACATGTGCCTGTTTTCTAGTATAACTTTAGTCCTGTGGCTCTCTGAGTTGCCTGACTGCATCTAATTTATTCAAAAAGGAAACATTTTCTTTCAAAGGATTATCTCTGCATGCTGCACCACTTTCTCTTTTTATAACATTTACCATATCCTCTACCCTTTCTCCTCAATCATAAGGAACTTAGATTGGACAAAGTGCTTCCTGATTAGAAGTTGATTAAAGGCATGAGCTGTACAATTTGTGATCTTAAGCTGAATTTTAATTTAGTGTCTGTGTCAGTATGACTTAATGTTACCATATCACATTTTATCAGTTTGTTAATTACATAAAATATTAATGAAAATGAAAGAAATCTAGCAATCTCTTAATTTCACATGTTGGTTTGCCCTTTCAGTTCAGTTTTTGGCATTGCTGCATTGCTCCTTACATTAGCTGAATGTTAATTTGTTGTGCAAATTTTACCTTGAAGGTCAACCACAAATGCTCCTGCATAATTGACTCGGGACTGTAAGTCTCCAGTCAAGACGGTTTATCCTGTGGCAGATTACAAAATTGTCATATTTTCACACTCTCTGACTGATGCCAGGTTATATTTTATATGGAGTCTTTTGAGCACTTTATTAGGAACACTATACTAGTGCTGTGTGGGACCTCGCAAAACATCCACATGTCAGTGTATTCACAGGACACATTCCTACAAGCAGATTACACGATTGCATAAGGAATTCTGAGATAAACACTAGCGACAGTTTTGTTTGGATCTTAGCAGTTATATTTAAAGCAGCCTATCTGGTTCCAGCAGTGATGTCATAGTCGAAATCTTAGAGTTCACATTATTTCTCCATTCTGACTGCTGATTGGATGATTATGTGGAACTGTTGATCTGGTACCAGATACTGCACACACAGACACACACAGACACACACAGACACACACAGACACACACAGACACACAGTCTGAAAAACAGATTACCCTGATTGTTACAACAGCACATATAATGCTCTGGCATATACACTAAAAAATACAAAATGTCAGATTGCTGACAATTGGCATGCAGTTACATCATAGCAGATCATGTAAAATCATGTATTATTCATGTATTCATGTAAAATTATTAAAGGTGACACTGGGTCTTCCCACAAGAGGGTGCAAAACTGCTTCCCAGTTGCTCCATTAAAAAGTAAGTATCTGGGCGCTTTATTTTTGTTTTTGACAATGAGTGCATTTGATGGTAAGTGAACGTAGATGACATATTGAATGTGGAAGAAATGTTCAAGACCTGAGTGGGACAGTGATTTGCACTATAGTCAAGCGCCTTGGTCAGAGCACCTCCTAAATAATAATGGTGCAGTAGTACGTACTGACACTGGGGGAAAAGAACTGGTGACATGCTGCCACCCAAAATTCATCGATTCACGAGACTAAGTCTATCTTGTCTTTTCCGAAAGTTTAAAAGAGCAAGATATTACAAGTCACAGATATTATTAATGTTGCTTATTGAATAAACTGTAAAATACACACCTAGCCCTGTTAAGAATGGAGCTCACCCAGGTATGTACTCTGGCCAGGTATCTGATTGTCTGAGTCAGTTTCTTGTTTTGAACAACTCCGTCTAATTTACAAGAAAATGGGTTCTATGTCCTCACATTCTCAGTGGTTCTAAAGCACACTGCAAGTATAAAGATGCTATATAAAAATATTTCTCTTCTTTCGTTGCTTTCAATAAAACATTAATTTATTGTCTTATCTGCTTATCGTAGTCAGGGTTGCTGGGGAGCTGGTTCATAGCTGGCAGCACAGTGTGCCAAGCCAGCCACAACCTTAGACAGAGCACCAGTCCATTGTAGGCCACACACAATCGCACAATACGTCATCACCATTTATAATAACACACATTTTTGGAATGTGGGAAGAAAACACAGCACCCAGAAAAAAACACAATCACTGGGAGAACATACTAATTCTACATAGGCAGAGCCTAGGGTTGATATCGGACCAGGATCTTAGAACTGTGAGGCAGCAGTGCTAACCACTATACCACCGTGCTTCCCCTCAAGAAAACATTGATTTGTTTTATTTAAATGGATTTAAATAAATTAAAGATGCATCGTAACATACATGTGTGGAGTTTGCATATTCTCCCTGTGTCTGTGTATTCAGAGGCATAATTTAGTTCAATTAGTACCTTTAAAGTGTTCTGAAATGCCATTCATATGTGTCCCTACAATAAGCTGAAAAAACCTGAATTGGATTCATCAGGCGGGAAAAGTGAGTATGTATTTTAATAACTGTACACATCCCTAATTATTGACCCAGGTCTTAAGGCCTGCATAAAACCCCACTCACTTTGTATTTCAACAGTAAACCAGCCGTAACCAACCAACAGTAAACTAATCCCCTGTCTAATGTCTAATGTGGGTCTATTACATGACAGAGACCTGCACTTAATCAGACATGTGACCCGTTCAAAGGTGAATCAGGGGCCAGATGCAGGATGGGAATTACCACAATGGTTCTTACTGATGTGGTAGCATCACAGTTTCAGTTTCCATTCCATCAGCTCAGATCAGTTTGCTCTTCTCAGGCCTCTGGCATCAATAAGGTATTTTTACTCAGATAACTGCCCACATTGGATGTTTTCTCTTTTTCTTGTCATTCTTTATAAACCCTATAGATGAAAATCCCAGCAGATAATACGTTTCTGGAGTACTCAGAGAACAGCCCGCCCAGCACCAACATTCGTGCCTTGTTCAAAATCACATTTCTTTCCCATTCTGATTTCTTTTGAACTTCTGCAGGTCATCTGCCATGTTTCTGCCATGTGATATAAATGTATTTGCGTCAACAAGCAGTTAAACATGTGTACCCACTATAGTGGCAATGAGTGAAGGCTCCAAAAGGAGATGTGGACAACACGGATTGAATCCGATTACATAAATACAGTATATTAGATACAGCTAAAAAGAGACCTGCAAGAAGAGACTTGATTTAGACGCAGCGTAACTTAATTTAGTGTAACCGAATAGGCATCGCATGTTATAGCAACACTTTATTCATATGTGGCTGTGCCTGAAGTTCATAATGCCTGTAATAGTATCAGGAGAGCGGATTTCAGTACTAATCAGCCATATCTCATTTCTTAATGAAATGAAAATTATTAAAAACGAGGCTGTGTTGTATATTTGAAGTCTGGAGGTAATCAGTGATTTGTACTGAAGAATGGAAAAGTCAGCATCTAATCATAATAGGCAGTTATGATGACTCAAGGTTAAGGAATGCTGCTAGAATCCCCAGCAGTGATCTTCCCAGTACAATATTATTCTACACCTTAATACGAGTAATGGTTTTATTGGTTATGATTAAATGCACATATTTAAATCTACTTTGTATAAAGCTGATTTTAGATACAGTGCAGTATAGACACTGGAGGTTTAATTCTGTCCTTCATTTGACACCTTCAGCAAGTTCTTTCAGTATCTTGACTAAGGCCATACGCCTGCTGGCAATAATCTGCACCGCTCTGATTCTCTCTTAAATTCGGATTAGGGAGGAGGGCAGCGGAGGATGAAAGTAAAATATTTGCTTTTCGCTCCCTGTCTCAGGGAAATATTTGCATTGCACAAGCAAGCCTCACAATCATATTACGGTAATAAACATGGCTATTTTGTTAACTTTGTCTTCTGTTTAATTTTGCTCCGTTTGTCAAGCTGAATAGAGTTGGGCCAGGTCATAGACTTGAACTTCATGAAGTGGGCCAGAGTAAAGAGATGACCCCTTCTTAATGTAGTCATACATAGGAAAAGATAAAGTGGCTAATAGTTTTAGAAATGTATCGTTTCTAGCTGTTTTAAACACTTTTTAAGGTTTGCACTGTGTAGTTAATTACACAGTTAATTTACGTATTTTACATAATTGTGTCTGATTTAGCAGTTTTAGTCTTTTGTTGGGCAGAATTAAATTTGAGCTTTTTAAAAATGTTCTTATTCAACAGACCTGCCCTGTCTCCCGGGTTTCTTTTGCATTCATGTGATCAGAGAAAAGCCATTCAGATTAAGACGAGGAAAAATAGCTCAACACCCCTTTGTTATTGTACAGCAAATATGAAAATGTGCATTTACCATTGTTTATGTGTTTTGTATGTATGCATGTATGATTGTGTGTGCATCATTCTTTGAAAGGTCTCTGCTGGTCTGTAACCATGACAACACGGACAAATACACTTCACCTTGTTACTACCACAGCCAGCAGCACGTGTGGCGTAAATTGGCTTTAATTAGCTCCCAAAGAAAGTTGAGACATCTAGTCTTTAAATGAATGTATTCTCTGAACATTAAATACATTAAAATAACATTACACTTTTTCGTTGTTGTTGTTTTTTTCAATTTGCTATAGGTTAATGGGATTAAGGTTAGATGAGGTTCTGCATTAGTGCGGAGAAGTCTTCAAAATGATAGAAAGACCAAGCATGTGTATGTGTATTTGTTGCAAACTTCATAAGTCACTAAGACATTAAAGAGCACAGGTTTACTTCCTCCCTCTACCGCATTTCTTAACCATATAGTCACTTTTTCGAACCCCTATTCTCAGTCACAGCACTCTCTTCATTAAAATTGGAGGAGAAAGAGAGAGATCTGTTGCAAGTCACTGCGCGTGCTGGATTTGTCTTAAAGGTTGCCGAACAGTTGGATAAAGCTTGGTGAAATATGAATCCACCCTTGTTTGCTGATACTGCCCTCTCCTTTATATGAAAGTCCAATTCAGGAATGAAACATTCACTTAAGACCTTCAGACCTTCAGACCTTGAGTTTATAACTGCTGCTTGCTTTTTATAGTTTCAATAGGTTTGCACTGATGTATCTACCCTATATCCACTAACTTCTACCATTCTTACCTACAACTCTATATAGGTCCGTTTACATTGACATAGTGACAGACATGCCAGGTTTTCATTCAAATATTTCACAAATGTTGTGCATTTACAAAATTTAGGCAGAACAAATTATGCGAACCCGTAGTTATGCGAATAAACTTTAGATGACACCCGGTAGTTACCCACGTAATGGGGGCCGAATTGTGTTTTGTGTATTAAGCATGTGTGTTTTACAAAACTGTCACGGTCAAAAGTGTGAATCAGTTTATCTGGACATAAGGTTTTATGGGATAGATGTTTTGTCATTCATCTAGGTAACTTCTCGAAAAACTTCTCCGATCTTAGATACAGCACATTTGCATAAGTACTGATGCTGAGGTGTACCATCTTACCATTTTGCGAATGCCCATTCCTATGACCTCAGAGTACACCTCTCGACATCTGTCAACGCTACAATCATAGCTATTCCTAATCCGGTGTGAATGACATACATGGTCATTGTCATTAAATTTCATTGAATTGTATTGATCTGATCACCGGTCTCATTATCACCCAATGGTTCTGGCATCAGCAGTGTGTGTGCATCAATAACACATCCCACCAGCATACATTGCTTAGCATTCAAACTTTTTCTGGAGCAGCACGGATTGTGGGTAGCACCGCTGCCTCACAGCAAGAAGGTCCCGAGTTCAATCCCAGGGTGTTTTTTGTGTGCATTTTCAAAATTGGAAAACACAGTAATCTCTGTTAGCATTGTTTTTTTAGTCTTTTAGTATTAAAAGACTAAAAAGTTTAGTATTATTTCTCTACATTTCTCAAAACTATGAAAGCAGACCCCCTTCCAGTGGAATCAGGTGTAATAAACAATTTCATTTCTCATATCTACGAATTATAGATGTGTACATATTTTAGATAGCTCGGTTTTATACAACTTTTCATCAGGGCAGCCTTAGTTTGGGGGCATAATATCGAATGTAAACACACTTACTTCCTTCAAATAACACTGGGGACATGGCTAATGCTGTCTCACTATCCTCTGATTACATTTAAAGAGCAACAGATTATCATAAAATCAATTTCTGCTTCAGAGTGACCGTACAAGCACAATTCTTATACCAGCACATCTCTTCTGTGTAGTTTACTCATTGCTGCTGTTCATCGCTAAGCAGGGCCCTACTATTGAGGGCATCTGGCACAGAAGGGCTGTGCCTTGCTGGAATCACTGTGTGCAGGAAGAGGCACACCGAGTACAGGGTGCCGATTTGTAAACGCACCACCAGAGCTTTATGATGCAGGCCCTACCTGAGCACTTAAGAACTGCTGCTCTAAGGAGCTGGCTTTTAGCATGAGCCATCAAAGCTGCTGGACAGAATACACTGAATACAGAATACAATGAGTTAAATAGGAGTTAGCTTCTCCGTTCTGTAGCATTAGTTTCCGTTTTAGGATGCCACCTGTTTCACGTGTCGCTTTAGCATCCGGTCATCGTTAACTCACCATCATTCAGTGGGGAGTAGTTTCATTCAATGGAAACCTCCCACAGGCATGAGAAGCAAACCAGCACATTATGGACATTTCAAATGATGCTGCATTCACACATGCTCAATTTCTCACTCCATTTTTTTTTAATTCAGTAAATAGTTCAGTTTAATTGCCTACTACTTTACCTTGATCAAAAACTCTGCTGAACCTCTCTCTTCATATTACCCCCTCTAAGAGTAGCTGCACTTATGCAGTATTTTAATAGCTGTAAAGTAACCTAGAAAAGACATTGTCGAGTAGTACACACAGCTCTAGAGACCCAAGCATGTCCTGTTGTCTCTAAGGAGATTGGCATGTTCTTCTTCCTTGTGTGTATTCCAGTACTCCCACTCAAGATCTGCCTCAAAGACTATAAACAATTAAAGCTGAACTGACCCTTTTTATTCACACAGTGCAACCAACATACAATACTCAATTACTGTTCAATTTACTATATATCTGGGGCTCTTATTAACTTTTATTCAATTACCAGAGTGTTAGCCAGAGAAAGCAGTTCCTTATTTGGACCTGGTGTTTCCCAAGGGTCTTCCTTATGAGGCTCAAGGAGTTTTTCCATTTTGGCTTTATCCTTTTAGTACTCAGTTGAGGTCAAGGCTAAAATTTGATAATGCTGCTTTGTTTTCATTTGGTTTCCCCTTTTGTACTATTACTGATAATGAGTCGGGGTCCAACTAACATGTCATATACTTTGCACAGATTTATTCACTCGCATACTGGATAGTGTACACAGAGCATGTATTAAAGGCACATACCAGACTCATACCCCCTAAGACAAAGACAAATAAGATTCAAAACAAAACCTTTTACCATAAATATAACTCGGTTTCTATCATTCTTGGAAGCATCCAAAAATTAACCAATGCGATTGGTTTGGTCTCACCATTTGAATTCTGTACCGGGAGCATGGAGAAGAAACGTGATGTGGCTGATGCATGTAGAGCTGAAGAAAGCTTGTAGTACTGTAGTTCCTCTACCATTTCCTCATAATATTGTTGATCACTGATAAATATTTCAGTCAACCTTCACCAGCTGGAACAGTACTCCACAGTCATGCAACCATTGATACACAAAAAAGTAGAAACCAAATATTAAACACAATAACATCAATCATTATCTCAGGTCATTATCAAAGCATACTTAAATTGAGCTTGAAAATGGTTTTCTTAATTTAGGACTTGACAAACCCATGAAAGTGTTAGCATTTTGGTTGCCTGCTGGCCTGCTCACTCTTTTATCCCTGATAATCAGACACCTAGCTCAGCACTATTCCCTAGTGGCTGGAGACGGTATAACCTTTAATAATCTTAAGGAACCGGATGGACATCAGTTACAAAGCACTATATCCATATCGTGAATTACTTTAAAAAGTGACTATCTCCGCAACTTTTAGTAGATAGGCAGTACCAATGCTATTTGGATTTATTCTGACCCTTTTATTGCATTATGTTCAGGCTTCACTTGGGGAGGGGGACACCTTCACTTACTGTCCTTCACCCCTTCCATCTTACACACTCTACCCCCTCTTTCTTTCACACACACACACACACACACACACACACACACACACACACACACACACACACACACACACACACACA
>JAUZST010011262.1:0-12000 GCA_034779995.1 Parotocinclus haroldoi | reverse complement strand
GGCAGAGGTGGGATTTGAACCCTGGACCTTCTGGTCCAGAGTCCAGTACCTTAACCGCTAGGCTACCACAGGCCCATTTATGTTATCCCAACTTCATTGGAATTTGGGTTTATATATATATATATATATATATGAAATATCACCCCAATAAAAAATTCCCCTAATATTTTGAGCAGTATAGTTATAGGTTAGAGAGAATATACAGGAAGTATGGAACAAACAGAAAAACACTACTTACAATAGGACAGGCACATATACTTACAAACCCCTTTTAAAGCTTGGGACACATCAGTAGCGAACGTCATCCACACAAACGCAAGGCAAATAAAACGACACGAGACAAAACGTCGCTAAACAACAGTTACTAGTCGAAATGTGAGCTAACAAGCAAGTGAGCACATGACTGAGCTTTCGAGTGAACGACTGCCTCCTGTCCTTTATCTCGTTAACTCCTGCCTCTGCTCGTGGCTCGGTAATATAGACTGGCTTTTGTGACCGGCTGAGCAGAAGAATCAAAAAAACGCACTTAATCCGAGTACAACAAAATAACAATAAGACTCCGTTAGCACATAAATAATAAAGAAGTTCCAATAATTCTGAAGTAAAATATGGTAAAAAGAAAGTATAAAAGCGATGCACAGCTCTGAGTGTTTACGGCTGCTCCATCCAGAGTTAAAAAATTACACTTCCTCACACAGAAAATCACGGGCATTAATATACAGTGCCTATAACGTCAACGTAATCAGAATAGAAGATTAATGGAAAAAGAAACGAAAAACAGAATAACAGGGTTGCAAAAGTGATCACAGAGCTTCGCTTTAATTACAGCCATCAGTCTTCATGTCTCTGCCAGCTCTGCGCACCAAGACTGGGGAATACATGCTCATTCCTCACTGCAGATTTATCACAAAGTTAAGTCAACTTTGGGAAAACTTTGTTCTCTTCAAGTTCATCCATCACATTCGGGTCAGACCTCTGTCTCGGCCACGGATGGAATTTCACCTATAAAGCACCTGAAATGTTTCGTGGCTCTGTGTTTAGGCTCCTTGTTGTGCTGGCAGTTGCGCATACAGCTGCCCATCTAGCAGACGGCTTCCGACTTTCAGAATCATTTTCAGAATCATTAATCTTGACAAACTGCCCAGTCCCCGCTGAAGAACACCACGGGCACAGCAGAATGTTTCCCCCACCAGGCTTCACAGCAGTTATGATGCATCACATGTGACTCTTTTATGCCAGCTTTGCGATAAGCTTGTGAGATTGATGTCACACGCACAGATCAATCTCTGGCACAGAGTTGGAGGTTCAAAAATAAACTGTTAACTTCCCGTATCTACAACACTTTGTACGAAAGGTGGTCCTGACCATCAGAGAGCAAACTGAAGGGGACTAAAAGCATGCAGAGAAACCGATTGCAAACTACAGTCTGTAACTGTCGAACTAAACTAAAACTTAATAAACAAACAGATACGCAATGCAAACGATACAACGCGTGTTGGTGGTGCCATACATTTTCCACTGAATTTTAAAGATTGAGTTGAAAAACTATTTTGGGGAAACCGCTTACCTGTGCGGTCTTCTTGCAGCTGATCATGGAAGGACTGAACCCCTGGATGGTTACACACTTCTGGTTAGGGCTCCAAAGCCACGCGTTCTTTTCCTCTCCACGACTGCACTCATTCTTCCTAGTGCACCTGCAGCACAGCGAGCAAGGGGGTTGTGGGACGTTTTAACATGGCACCAGGACCAAACTGGGGCTGCACTCCGGATGATTAGAGATTTGAGAGTTTGTCTTTTGTTTATTTGGTTTATTTATCGTCGACGCCCGCCAGGTTACATCTATACACAAGGTTATCTCTATGCTAGTCAGGAATACACACACACACACACACACACACACACACACACACACACACACACACACACACACAAGTCACTGCCAATTTAGTGAAATCAATTAACCTAACGCGCACGTCTTTGGACTGTGGGAGGGACCAGGAGTAAACCCACACAGACACGGAGAGGGTATTCAGAGTCTGGGATTGAACCTTCTTGCTATGAGGCAAGCACGTGGGACTGTGGTGGCCTAGTGGTTAAGTTCATGGACTGTGGACCTGAAGGTTCAGAGTTCAAAGCCCAGCTCTGCCCCAGTTGGGTCCCTGAGCAAGGCCTTTTACCCACAACTACTTGGATTGAAAGACTGTATTAACTATAAGTCACTCTAGGGACGTAAGGGCATCTGCTAAATGATGTAAATGAGGCAGTAAGAAGACAAACGTCTGGAAGATCCAGTCAGGTGCTGGACATAACCCTGAACGGCCTCTAATACACTCTGAGCCAAGCGTCCTTCAAACTGAGAGAATAAGAAAATATTTAGGGACACAAAAACCCAAGCCTATACCTGGACGTTGGCGTTCTGTACCTAGAACTCTCTGGCCTATATATATATATATATGACTGTTGAGCAGTTCTTATGCATTACATCTCGTCACTGAAGCCCCAGTCACACACACTTTTACCCTGGAATGTAACAGTCATAAAATGGGATGTTTGGTAACAGCAAACACAAACCCAGATGGGCTGGTACGAAACTTTACTTCATTTAAAAAACACAACGATTTCCGGGTAATTACCCCGAGGGGTCAAGTGCGAACGGAAACGGATCTTGAGTGCGTGTTCATGCACATTTTCCCACAGATTTCTGATCCCAGATCGGATTAAAAGGTCTGGAAATTGTATAAAGAGAGCTGGATTCTATCTCAGTAATCGTATTCGGCAGCGCATGCATCTCAATTCTGTATTGAGGGTCAAGGGTCTGGTTAAAACCAAAATTGGTGCACATGCTCTTTTTTCATCTGCGACATCATTTCAGAATTTCATTTCATTTGCCTCACCCATCCCTTATCACTCAATCAGGGCCACGCTGGAAAAATGTATATTAAATTCAATTCAATGTTATTTCTATAGCGCTTTTTACGACGTAGCATCGTCTCAAAGCAGCTTTACAGTAATACATTATCTAGAAAGTCAATCCAAAGTTGAGCAAGCCCAGGGCGACAGTGGCAAGGAAAAACTCCCTAAAGTGATAGGAAGAAACCTTGGGAGGAACCAAGACTCAACAGGGGACCCGCCCTGCATGGACAGCCCAGATGTTAATTAAACAAATACTAAATGTATATTAAATCATAGGAAAACTAGTTTAAAATAAATAACAAATTATGAATAAAATTTAAATTAGTAGTGAAAAAATTCTAAAATAATCTAAATTATAAAACAAAATAGATTATGTAATGAGTCGTTAGAGGGAGGTCCTTCCAAATGAAATGTCCTCTAATTTTTGTGAGCAGTATATTTTACAAAATGTAAATCTGTATGTATTTAAGTCTTCGGCCACCATTAGATTTGTAGTTTTAGCAATGCAATAATGCTTGATTACAAGATATGAGAAGAAAATACAGTCCATATTTTGGGTGACCTCACCGATAAAGTGGTTTCTTGGCTGCCACCCTTCCAAAAAGATCATTGCTAGTCAGGCATCTTCAGGTTGTAAAAGGCTCAACTTGGCAACCCCGCTGAAGCTGAACTGTAAAGTCACACTGAATGCTTACTGCGCCCTATAGAAGCTGTTTGTTTCTGATTTTTCTGATCAGTTTATTAGTACTGCATACACATTATGTATGGGGAAGCATGTGAAAAGGTCCTGGGTTCGATCCGAAGTAGAGCGGTCTTGGTGTGGAGTCTGTATTCCCTGCCTTTGGCCATGTGGGTTTACTCGAGGTGCTCCAGATTCCTCGCACACTCTAAAGACGTGCTTTAGGTGAACGGATTACGCTACAGTGGCTCTAGCGTGTGAGTGTGTGTGTGTCCCCTGCGACAAACTGGCGCCCTGTCTGGGGCTGTTGGTGACCTAAGACTTTTGCCCAGCACTATATATACATATATGTTAAGGGGAAGCTCTGTTTTAATTTCTGCCAAGAGTGATGTTTTCCTGTAACTCGTATCTTGCTTTGGACCAGGATTAACCATGATGTGCTCATAATGTGATTCTTTCTTTTGTTTTTGTTCCCCTTCCTCTCAGGGTTATGCTGGTGAGGCTGTTTTTGCCCACAGTAATGTATTTTTGCCAATGGCATTAGCTTGATGATGAGTAGTGGATAAAACACGCACTGCATGTCCAATATAGTTGCATTCAAGAGTCGAAACTTGTTCACTTACGGTAACGTTGTGTTTTTGTACGGTCTTTTTTTAAGCCCTTTCTTTTTATACTACACTGATCATAAAAATTTTTGTGTGCAGTATAACTGACCAACGACCAAACCGACGCACAAAGGCCTTTGTATGTTGGGTGGAATTCTCTGATTTACTGGCGCTTGCACTGAAATACGTGGCGATGAAGGACGCGATCTATGTTAAGAGGTGCGATCATACCGGCTTGCGGGAGAAGTTCACCTCCCTCACGCACAGGTTCTCTAGAGGAATGATCCCCCTAGGTTCTTTATCCTAAAAGCAAAACACACCATCAGCTCATGACTGGAATGTGGAGTGAATGGGGTCCAAAGTTTTAGCCAAAGTTGTACTCACTGTTGTGTATTCAAAGTAATAGAGACAGTTGTCGGTCAGAATAAACCATCTCCTCTTCCACGTCTTCACCCTTCCACCTGCAGATCACACATCATGACATCATGGTTAAACCCTTTCTAAAAGGAACCCCACAGTGTATTAAATATAACGACGGTAGAGTTGTAGATCTTAAAATGCAGTGGTACCCAGTTTAAGAAGCCAGCCTTCCCGGTCAGGGTTGAAGAACGTGTGTGTTAAGTCATTCCCATCATCCTCTGGGATTTTGAAAGGCTCATTCCGTATGCTCTCGTACAGTTTCTGTTGGATGTGTTTACAGGAAAGGGGAACACGTGAGAGAAACTCCAGTTTGAGGGTCACGTTTCCTTTTCGCATCTGATATTTCATTGAATTTATGTTTCATCACCCGTAAGTTGCTGAACCAAAAAGTTCAGCCAAACATACTTTAAATGTGACACTCGTTAAAAAAAGCATCCCTTGACCACCAGCCTGTTGTTGGAAGAACATAGAACTTTCAACGATATATCACTGATATATGCATAGAATATCATCTAGAGGTGCAATGGGCCGCCCGATGCTACCACCGTCATGTTTTACAGATGGGATGGAGACGGTGTTTTCCTTTATAACAAGTGATTTTGGTGAACAAAACTTTAATGAGCCTTCAACCCTTTTCGAAAATGTTGACGTTCTGAACTACAGTCGCTCATTTTTACGTCCACAAGGCGGACCAGTAAGGTGATTGGGCGCTGTTTTTAGAAGCTCCAGGATTCACCACCCCACTAATACCTGCTCTGGGTAGCTCGTTTGGGGGTGAAAGCGGGTTAGCAACGTTTACAGTTCAACATATGAACTACAATCTGTAACTGTAGAACCACAAGCGTTGTGTAAGTGCGATGTCTGTTTGTGTTTTGTTTAAAGTAATGACAGTTGTGTGAAAACCCTAGTAACACCAACATCAACTTGATTATTATCATGGCCCTAATCGTTTTCAGTCACGTCTCCAGGTTCTGTAATCGGTGAGAGTCGCGGGTGGATGTTCTGACCGTCAGAAGCTCGTTTGGTAAGTCCGCTCCGTTGTTGATGCCCCTGTTCATGCTGACGAAGCGTTCCAGCGTGGTCTTGTCCTTCACGTTGGGGTTGTGCAGGCTGGTGTTCAGCATGATGATGGCAAACGACAGGATGTAACACGTGTCTGAAAAATATTTTATTGTTTATTTTAAGAATGTGTGAAAATTCCAGAAGCGTACAGAAGCTTATAAAGGAGAACGACCACACAAGTGGTTTTGGAGGAGACATCGCCACCCATACCAATAAAAACGGTGGGGTGTTTTTTTTGGATGATAGTCTGTAAGATAATTTGATGTGGTCTGAAGGACTGCACAGTACCCCGTTATGTATAAAACAAAGGTTTATGGTGATCTCCAAAAGTTTCGGCTTACTGGCTACGAGTCTTATGCGTTCCATAGTATGCATGTTATATTCTGCTTATTCTTTATTATTCGTTTTTTTTTTTATTTTATTTTATATTTTACAGGTCAGTGTACTTTGTAGTTACAATTATTACAGTCGCACACTGTAGTCTGTCTCTCCCCGTACATTGTTCATCCCCGTTTTTTAATGGAGCTGTGTTAGTGTGTGCTGAGCAGGAACAACTGGATCAGACACAGCAGTGCCGCTGGAGCTTTATAACCAACCTCAGGGTCACTGCTGGATTGAAAACAGACCACCAGCCAAAAATACAGAGCCACCAGCATCTTGTGAGCACTGTTGAACGCAAACTTTGCAACAACAAATGAGCTGCTGTCTCTGACCACATCTAAATGGTGGAGCAATAAGACGAATGTCTCTAATGAAGTGGACAGTCTTTAAACCCAAGCAGCACTGCTGTGTCTGCTCCAGTCATATCGTATATACGTATGACAATAAGCAACTGCCATGTGGCAGCCACAGACTCAAGAACCGGCCCTGCTGTGAAAATATATAAAGAAACTGGAAACAGAAGCATACTGGTTACCAACTGGGTAGTTACCAAATTTAAACCCAGCTTAAAATTAGAAACCCACAAATGAAAGTACAAAAGCAAAAAGACATGCGAGTTTATTAGGATGTTCATTCATTTCGCTCACCTGTGGACTGGAAGACGTCTGGGTTACACTCGCAGTATCTTGTGGCAAAGGCCTCCATCATGCGGTCAATCTTCTGAGCTTCACCAGGAAGACGGAAACTCCACAAGAACTGCCTGAGAGCGCCATTAAATATAGGATTACTTTTAAAACCTGTGGAACTGTGGATATCTATAACCAACGATCTATAACCAGTGATAGAGCAGCTCCATTTCCTCTGACAAGAATGACAAATGATAACAATCAATTGTCTGCTGTTAATAAAGTCCTATTCCATGCAATTAGAAAGTGGTGGTAAATGAAAATAAATATAGGAAAAACAAGCTGACCTCAGAGCCTGGACGAGGTTTAGATCCGAAAACTCATGGAGCTCCACAAAAGCTTTGAGGACCTGCAGGTGCATTTCTTCTCTGTGGATATTACATAGGAACTATATGAGGATCCAAGATACAGCAAGGGGTCCTGGGACTCTGGGACCTGACAATGGTGAAACTGTGGCCGGCTGACCCGTCTTGACTTCGTACACTGTTAGCCTACGCATGCTACCGACCCGAGAACCTTCTAATCTTCACAACAATGCCTGGAACCAAAGGCGAAAATGCAACTCCAAACCTGACGGACCTCTCTTGGCCAAAGGTGGGAATCAAACAAAAGTGAGAGCACTGGTTCCCAGTCATTAACCTCACTGTTTAGATTCCTGCCTCTGGTGAGGTGAGGTCTGTCAGATACGGGGCTTTTTTTCCCCCATAACCATGTATCGTCCAGAAATGTAGCTTCCCTGGCACCTGTGCAGGTCAAATGAATGTGCAGGACCATAAATGGTTAACACGGTCCTTCTGTGGGATGCCAGATATTCTAAAAATACTCCAATAACCCGCAGCTGTCCTCCAGATTTCCCAGGCTGTATTTTTATATTGCATTTCTATATGTACATGTATATATGACATTTTTAACAGGTAAAAGCATTACCTCTCTCCCAGAAAGTCTCCTATAGCGGTTTTATTGAGACCTTCTTCCTTATACAGGAACTCCGCTATATCCTGGGGCTTCCATTCCAGCACGCTGTTCTCCACCAGAAAATTCACCCCCTGCAGTAAAGCGTTAAACCATTTGAAACAGTCGAAATATGCTCAGATATTATGACCACTCGCAGATTAAATATATAGCCTTGAATATCTCATTACAGGCACGACACGTTCTGTGAAATTGCACGTTAAGCGATCAGGACCTTGTCACAGCAACAAAGTGTCTTATCGGACACTACAGTGTATCAGTTTGATCTAATGTTACCTTTGAATGCAACTGTGAATGCTTGTTATCTCGGTGTAGTGGATTGAGTTGCCCCTCCTTACCCCCTGTCATACTCTCATTTTTGCAATGACAAACTGTCTTTTAGGTGACATTTTGCAGCCATCGCTCTTCATCGCTCAGCACTCAGTCCGCTTCTCATTCGTATAATAAGACCTAATGTGTAATAAAACTTTGTGTCATGTGTCTGACAAGGTTATATGTGGCTCAAGTAGGACCATAGCCTTAATAATGAAGATCATAAACGTGCATGCGAGGGGGCATGATGCTCTTCTTGTACTGTGTAGCTGTGCACGTCAAGGACAGGGATGCGTTAAATAGTAAGTGAAATGTTACGAATGCGGGAGAGCTGGGGAGATGTAAACATCTGAGTGACTTTGACGGGCCAAAGCAATATAAGTAGACAACTAATATTTCCATTTCTAGAATTTAGCAGACGCCCTTATCCGGAGCGACTTACAACTTATGCAATCTGACAATCCAAGCAATTGTGGGTTAAGGGTCTTGCTCAAGGTCTTACCCAACCGTGGCAGCTTGGCAGAGGCGGGATTTAAATCCTGGACCTTCTGGTCCAGAGTCCAGTACCTTAACCGCTAAGCTACCACTTCAAACTCTGAGTACCTAATCAGCAGTGGTTTGTAATAACAGTGGTTTCAAGATGGACAAAACGCCAACCGGTGAAAGGCTGTTGAATAGTTCAAGTGTAAAGGTAACCATCTCATCTGGTCTGAACTGACAGAATGGCGACCGTGGCAGAAGTCACAGACTGCTTATGCTGCTTATAGAAGCAGTGTGTCACAACACGGTGAGTCACAGCCTGCTGAGTACGGTGCAGCACAGAGAACCCAAGCCAAACCAGTATGAACCAATGAGCAATTCTCAATCTAACAGGCTCAGACCAAGGCAGGTACAGCAAGACAGCAACTGACATCTGCAACTGTTTTCCACTCACGGAAAACCCAATAGGCCGTTTTGTTGACCAAGAAATGTTTATTGTGCATTGTGCACTACAGTAACTGCAGCTTTATGAAGACCCCTATCAAATAATCATCATAAAACATTGTTTTAGAGCATGCTATGAGAAACCACACTCATTCAAAATGAGAAACCACAGGAGCATTTAAGACCTGACGAGGGGGTTCTTTCCGTTTCTGACTTTCAGTTCGCTGACTTGTTTCACATGTCTGGTTTCAAATATTGGTTTATATAGTTTCCAACCCAGCCTTTTACAGAGTGCGTGGTCCAGACAGTCTAGGTGGAAGACCCTACAGGCCCGAGGTCCAGTTCTTTTTTCCGCACCTTGGGTCGCGTTTGAAACTTTCAATGAGGAATGTTTTGAAAAACTTTGTGATATTTTCTCTTGTTATACTTCCGAACTGCTGAGTGGTTTAGAGGGATTTATTGATTTATTTCTCTTAGTCTCAAAGGTGGAAACCGAAGATTACCGTCAACTTTAGGCAAAAGATTAAAACCTACATAAAGACCAGCTACACGTTTTTACCAAAAACTTCTGAAGTCACTTCTGAACTGTTCACATAGGTCTTAAAGAGGGTTGGTTTTAGAGGTTTCTCCTGAAGCCCAGTGGGACTTTTTAGATTATTTATAAATCCATAACTGTGGTAGCCTTGTGGTGGGACTGTGGTAGCCTTGTGGTTAAGGTACTGGACTCTGGACCAGAAGGTCCAGGGTTCAAATCCCATCTCTGCCAAGCTGCCACAGTTGGGTCCTTGAGCAAGGCCCTTAACCCACAATTGCTTAAAAAAAAGACTGTATTAATTGTGAGTTGCTCTGGATAAGGGCGTCTGCTAAATGCTGGAAATGTAAATGTAAATGTGACACTGACCAATGGATGATGATGCCTAGATATATCATATGTATTCTCCACCGAGACGTGACACTGAGGGGACTAAACTGGCACTTTACCAATATGTCTGTGTAGGTTCTTTAAAAAAAAGACTGTATTAACTGTAAGTCGCTCTGGATAAGAGCGTCTGCTAAATGCTGGAAAAAAAAGTATCAGGCACAGTTCATTTACATTTGCATTTATATTTATGCCCTTTATCAGACACCCTTATACAGAGCGACTATAGTATCCGCTGTAGTATTCCAATTCAAGCAATTGTGAGTTAAGGGTCTTGCCCAAGGAGTCAGCAGTGGCAGCCAGGTAGAGGTGGGATTCGAACCCTGGCAGGTCACACATTAAGCAAAAACCTTTGTAAGCTGAGTGTCAGTTTCAGGTGTACTGTGACTGGCAATTGTAGCTGCATCAAGTCAAACTTTGTACCGAACCATCTCACATATATTTAAATGATCCAGAGAGGTGTGTGTGGGTTTACTCCAGTACTTCACTTTCCTCCCACAATCCATAGATATGAATTAGGTCACTCTAAATTGCCTTCAGTGTCTGATTAGTGTCAGTATAATCTCGCTTCTGTCATTAATATCCATCAATGCTGATGTGATGTTAAAAAAAAGACAGAATATGTGAATGTGAATAGATTAAAAAAAACAGTTGCATGTTAAAGTTTCAGTCGATTATGTACCTGTCATCCTTTGACTTTTCAGGTATAAGAGTAAGAAGAGGGCATTTACGAAATACAGTAAGAAATGGCAGGATGAAGCAGGCAGGAAACAGCTGGAGAAGGACTTTACCTTGATGAAGAAATACTGCACTGTGATTAGGGTCATTGTCCATTCTCAGGTAACTAACATTTATGCAATTTGTTAAGTATATTTATCTACACTTCAGCCACATCTCAGAATTTCCCAGTTGTAAACAATAGTTCCACAATGGTTAGTCTATCGCTGCATGGTCCTTAAGTTGGGTTAAGGCTTTGGTAGGTAGGGGGGTATGATATTGCTAGGTGGTTGCTATTGTGTCCCAGGTGGTTGCTGTGTAGTTGCTAATTGGTCACTGTGTCATGCCAGGTGGGTCCTAAGGTGGGTGCTGCTAATTGGTTGCTATAGTGTTGATATGTGGTTGTTATGATATCCTAGGTGGTAGCTGTGGTGTTGCTATGTGGTTGTTAAGTGGTTGGTATGGTATTCCAGGTGGTTGCTAAGGTGATGCTACGTCACTGCAAGGTGATTGCTATGGTGGAGCCATTAGGGACCAGAGTTTAGATGCCAAGGTTTAAGTGGATAATAATAATTTTATATTTAACCTGTCATGTCCAGATATTCATGTATTAAGAAAATGAAGACTGCAGACCTGGCAGGGACTTTTAGAGCTTTCATGTAGGAATGTTCATGTTCATAGTGTGAATCCAGCACAGTTTGGTGGTTTAACAGTTTAGTGAAACTTAGTAAGACTACCAATACATGTTTACTTGTTCCTGTTCCTGACAAATCTCTTGTTTCTCTTCATTTTTACATACTGTAAGTGTCTGTGACTCAATGCGTCTAACGAGGAGCTACAGGACGTCCCAAACCTCTGCTCAGTCACTGTATTAAATGCAGTGGTGGAGAAATCTCTTACACTTTCTCTTAATAAATGTAACCTCCATATGTATGGCAGCACGAGGCTGCAGTTTCAAATGGCAGTTTAAAAATAAGACACACAACTGAAGTGGGCAGTGATTATACAAACAGCATGGATGACAACATGTTTTCTCTGGAGGCCTAGAAAGACTGTAGTGCACAGAAAACCATCTCACATCTGGGCCACCTCTGGCCTCCAGTTCACTATATACAGTCGAATCCGGTTAATTGGACCACCGGTTAATGGGAGCAGCCGCTTATTCGGACCAAATTCTAAAGTACCGAAACAAATCCTATTATATACGTGTAATTTTATTCGCTTATTCGGACCAAAATTCTGCTTAATCGGACCAAAGAACGTTAGAGCGAATAAGAAATACGTAATATCCGTGAAGAAACTCCTCGTCTCTGGCGTAACTACCTGAAAACTTCAGAGTTTCTCCCCAGCCCTCTACTGCCACCTACAGGTCTTTGCCTAACATTTCCATTTACTACAGAAAAGAAGCCA
>JAUZST010011261.1:0-12001 GCA_034779995.1 Parotocinclus haroldoi | reverse complement strand
AAAAAAAAAAAAAAAAAAAAAAAAAAAAAAAAAAAAAAAAATATATATATATATATATATATATATATATATAGGGCACCTTTTAAACATTGCAATAATTTTCCTGCACATTTATTAACAAATTGGAGATTATTTGCCCTTTGCTCTTCATAGGCTCAGTGCTGCTTTTGTACCAAATTTTGATAACATTAACCTGTTTGATATAACATCATTATTTATTTTGATTTACCTCATCACCCATCTTCATTTGAATCTTTATTTGAATACAGACTTGATGTGAAAAGTTGAAAAGTTATAATTATTTTTATATTTACTAATAACAATTATTATTTTATATGTAATAAAATTATTGTAATTGTTTTTTTATTTACAATTTTTAATTTGTTTCCATACTTTGTTTACATACAACGTTTTTGTGTGGGTTTACAAAGAGAAGAACAACAAAAACTGAAAAGAAAACTGCCTACAATGCAGCTGCAGGGGGCAGCAAAGGTCCACAAACTAATTTTGGGAGGCTATACTCTCCAGTGGCTCTCTACTATAGATTTTCAAAAGAAAAAATCAGTTGAAGGCGTATACACATTATAGACACATGCTTACTGACCATCATGAAAGTACAGGTTCTTACACATCACTGTCTGATTTACATCTACAAATAAGTTAAACACAGCACTTCCACATGAGGAAGCTGGAGAATGTTCGGGAAACAGTGCTGAGTGGCGCTCAGAGTGGAGCTTTTTAAGCTAGCAAAAAGAACGTTCCTCCCCACTCATTGACTGAAGCAGCAGGTGAAGACAAACTTTCTTCATTGATTACCTCTATGGATTTTTGCAATTGATGCAGATGTAGCTTAGTTGATTATTATTGAATGTAATTTCTCCTAGAGTACTGGATTGGATATCCATTTGTGTACATAAGCTCGAAGTATAAGGTGCGTCATTGTGGGAATTGCAGATTCAGCAGTTCCTGGTCTTTCAATCTATTACATTGAAGTAGCTTTTAATGTAATGGCTCAGTGTCATGTCATGGACTCCACACAGGAGTCTTTGTCCATTGCAGTCATTCTGTAATATGATTAGTCAGCCAATTTAGCTAAAATGCTTTTATTGCACAAATCACTTAAGAAATTGTATAATAAAACCCTCATATGCACACATGCCTGCTTTTGGGCTCAAATATTGTTATTGTAAAAACTACACTTTGAGCAAAAGTGGTAGGACACACATTTTCATCGTTGAATTTAGGTGTTTTATTTAGACCTTGCCACAGGTGTGTAAAATCAAGCACCTGTACCTGCAGTCTGCAGCTACAAACGTTTGGGAAAGCATGCCGCAAGCCAGTTTGTGAAATTTATTCCCTCCACAATCAACTGCGTTGGTGTTATTGGAGACTGGAAGTGTTTATGAACCACAGCAATCCAGCTACAAGGTGGCAGACCCAGGAGCATAAAGTCGCTGATGCTTTGCTGACTTAATAACCGTGAAGTTCCAGACCTCCGGTATTAACAACAGAACAAAAACTGTGGGATGGAGCTTGATGGTGCAAGTGTCTGTGACTGAGCAACATGCATCCACTAGGCTCTGGAAACGTCCTCTATGGAGTGGCAAATCTTGCTTCTCTATTGGAGAGTCTGTTGGATAAGTCTGGTTTTGGGGAATGCTTGGAGAACATTACCTGCCTGACTGATATGAGGTGATAATATGTGACCAGAGGGCCTTTAAGAGGGCCTTTTAATTCATCACTATAACAAAGCTTACAGAATACACAGACAATATGCACACTCGTATCAGAATATTCTGGCCAACTCTTAATTCAGTTTTTTTCCATCAATCTGCACTCAATTCCTTATGATAAGAGAGTGAAAACAGAATTGTATAATTTTAAAAAGTAAAAACCACAACCATGTGCACAAGCATTCATACCCTTTAATTTGACACTTAATATTTAGCTTGGTGGGCCATTCCTCTTGATTTTCTAGATATTTCTACACCTGTGGTAAATTCAGTTTATTGTATGTGATTTGGAATTACACACATTTGTCTCTATAAGGTCTCACGTCTAACAATGCATGTCAGAGCAAAAACCAAGCCATGATTAGGAAGGAACTACATTTAAAGCACAATGACAGGACTGTGTGGAGGCACAGACCTGGAGAAGGCTACAAAACATTGTGCTGCACTGAAAGTTCCCAAGAGCACAGCAACCGCCATCAATTTGAATTGCGAGAACACTGCAATAACCAAGACTCTTCATAGAGCTGACGCCCTCCATAGACAGAAGCATCTCCCAGTAAAAACAAAAAGCACCATGTTTAGGCTGTGAGAAACAAGATATTCTGGTTTGATGAAACCAAGATTTAACTTTTCAACCTTAATTTTAAGTGTAATCTGTGAAGGAAACCAGACACTGCTCATCACCTGCCCAATACCATCCCCACAGAGATACTTGGTGGTGACAGCATCTGGCTGTGGCTGTCTTTTTCAGCGTCACAGGCAAGGAGACTGGTCAAGGTTGAGGGAAAGCTGAATGGGGCAAATTACAGAGATATTCATAATGAAATACACGTACCAGCACAAAACGCACAACCACCACGTTAGTATCTCTGCAATGCTGACAATGATCCACCCCCCAAATTAGACTAACAAAGTGTGTAAAGAAACAGATGGACTACAATATGTCATTGTAGAACTACAAAGTGTATCTATATGACAAAGCTAGGGTACTTGCAGGGTTTCATAGTATTCTGATATAACTGCGCTTTCTTACGAGACATGCCTAGAAATCTATCCATAAGGATAATTATTAAAGCAATAATTAAGAAAAGCATATAGAGCTGTATGAACCAGCATAGAAGATAATTCACTGTTAAAGATGCAAAAGTACTAAATTGGAGACTTGTAGAGATCCCAAAAGTCACCAAGACACAAAATCTGTTTGGACTTTTAATGGATCCAGATAATGCAAAAATACAACTTGTAGCATTATAGGATGGTGTAGGTATATAAAAGCTAATCAAATTTCCATTGATACATTTTATGGATGAGCTTTGATAATGGGCTATTTTTTTGAGAATATAAAGACTGTACCAGCCAAGATGCATTAAGAATAAAGCTGTTAATTTGTTCTAAAAAGCTACACTTGACTCCAAATTGGATTTATTTTAGGACCATGATCTAAAACATGTCCATATCTATACAGCGCAGCTTCAGTAGCTATGACCCATGTAACTTTTATACTAATTTACTCAATCGCAATCTCGTACTCCACCTCTGGAGTTGGCGCGTCTTTCCTATCTCCATGTGAGTTTACTCTTGCTCTGGTTTCCTCTCACATTCAGAAGAATAAGGTTAGGTATAAAAAAACCTGGTACCAGTTAAAAAAAAACCCAAACAAAATCCTAATCCTAGTTCCTATTAACACAATTTATTAAAAAAAAAATCATGTCGGGACCGGTTCGGAAATACATCTGTAATAAGGAAGCATCTATCTGCCAAAAGGGGTGCGTCATGTAATTACGTTTGTCATCGTGATTTTCTTTTATTATGCAGGGTTAGAGCATTAGTGGAAGGTGGGCACTCAAAACCACCCAAAGTTTGGCTCCCATTGAGAGAAAAGAAAAGGCAAAATGCAATATCTGGGGAAAGGAGATCTGTTGTAAAGGAGATTTCAGCTCCTACATAGCAAATCTAAAGACCCAGTATAATATTGCACTTATACCGTGTTTAGAGTCTAAATGACCTAGGAACACTAAACTTCTCTTCATTGCTATTGGTCATAAATAGCTTCCACAACTGAAATTTTGAACATGTAGTTGAAAGGGAAAGTATTCACATTAATCTTTTTTCATGTTATAAGGTAAGAAGTGTAGCATCAAACTGATTACTTTTGAATGACATGCTTATCATTTCAGCAGTAGATATCACTTGTGTTTTTATTTGACCTCGCTGTCAGCATCAGTGGCCATTTCACACAAGGTCACATCTATACTCCGTGCCACATTAAGACTAGTCATATATAATCTTATAAATTATATATAAGTCAGTTTTAATTTAGTGTCAATTAACCTAACACACGTCTTTGTCCTGTGGAAGGCAACGGAATTCCCAGAGTAAACCCATGCATACTTGGGAAGGGCATGCAGACGCCACACAGGAAGAACTGGGATAATATTTTAATCCCAGTTTATTGCTGTGAGATGACTGGGCAGCCCACCAAGCCTCCCAGCTGCCAATGAGCAGTAGTAAAGACGTTTGGTGTTCCTAGATCCCTGCTTTTGTACACAAAGCCACCTTAAGCTGTTTTACTTGTAGCTTAATGTACTGTACTTAAAGCTAAATGGACAAAAGTATTATTTATACCTAAACATTTGGCATCAGTTAAGTGTTTTTATCTCACTATTTTTGGAATTAAAATGTGGAATCAATATGAATCGGACCCAATAAGCAGAATCTGAATTGATAAAATGTAAATGATGGCGAACCCTACCAAAGACGTTAGCTGCTTTGATTGCTTTAATTATTTGGTCAAATCTGAGTATGAACAAGTGGGTGATGTAGCCCTGTGTGCTGTTGTAACCATGTGTTAAATAAACTACTGAACAAACTACAGGAGCTTATGTGGTTGGTGAGTGGGAGGTGTGGGAGCTACACATCTGATTATGTCAGATGGCTGAGTTTAGTCAAAAAGAATGCCATTTCATGTTCCCAGAATATGTCCTGCTTGGTGAAATCACATTCATACTGCACAGTGGATGGATTTTTGTAGCTTTACTCTTTTGTGTCTTCCAGAGTGTGTATACTATGTAAGCACAACCCACTATGTTCTGGTGTTTGATTTGGCTTCATGTAACTTTTGCTTGCTGTAGGAATGTGTCCGTGTGGTTCACAATTCAGAAAATCATTGCATAGTGAAGCATTGTATGTGTTTCACTAAGTATACTAATCAAAGGGGATCTAGTGCATGTTCTGTGTGGTAGTAATTGGCCTTTATAAAGTGCTAAGTGCTCAAGTGGGAGAATCTGTCTTCCCCTAGAACAGATCTGTCTTTATCCCCTTTCCATCTCACACGTTGACTTAATTTCAGGACGTGGTTCCATGTATGTGTGCGTCTTCACGTTCTCTGCCTGTTCTCTAAGCATAGAGCACAAAGAGGTTCATCTAGTGTTCCCAACAGTACAGTCATCTGGCATATGGCATGCTTGAAGCAAATCTACGATGATGAAATGGCCTGGCTTGACCCTGCTGGTGTGCGTGTTCTGAGGTTTGTAGCTCTAAGGCGCCTCTGGGGTTCAGGCAGACAGTAACAGTATGCAGGCGTCGGTTCTGGATGTGGCCCAGCATCTGCTCTGCCTCTCCTGCTCATGTTTACAGTGACTAGCAGGAAAAACCATTCAGCTGGCCAGTCATCTCAACGCTATGTTTATAGCACCCGTTGGAACGGTTCCCTCCATTTGGCTAACTGACTCTATTAACAGGAAAAAAGGAGGAGTCCGGATGTTATAAGGAAGCTTAATTGTCTCTTAAGCAGCCTGGGCTGATGCTTCTGTCATTTATCTTGTGCCGCTTGCACAAAGGAGCAAAGTCGGAAATCATATTGTTTAAAGAGGTCAGAAGCCAGTTAAATACGATTTTTTTTTGCATTTCAGGCAGCATTATACTTCAGTTCTGATCCCACGTACACAAGTAATAACTGAACTGATTATGTATATTGCAGAGTTGAATGTAAGATTTTTTTTTAAAAGATCTATTTGTTTGGGTTTTTTTTTCGATCCTTTCAGCTCTTTCTTTAATTCCTCTTGTCTCGACCTTGGCAGGAGACTATGCCAGCACTGGGTATCCGGGCATCAGACTTGGGCCAGGCAGGAAATGGCCCTGCTTTTAATATTGCTTCAGAAAGAATGTGTGTGTAAACGTTTGCTCCCAGGGCTTGGCTTTGCCCTGAGACAAGAGAAAGAGAAAAGGATTGAGGCAGGAGGTGTGTACCTCTATGCGCACCATGCTTAAATAAATGGGGGAAGCCCCATCCCATCTGCACACGCTTGTTCTGAGAACATTGGCTGGAGTAATAGTTAACAATGCTAAGCTTATAATTGAGTGATTTTGCACTTTTGAAATTTAGTAATATTGATTGTGTGTGTGTCAACTATGGAGTGTATTTTATTTATTTATTTATAATTCTGAATTGCCATCATTCATCATCACGCATAATTTCATTTGTTGTAGCTGAGCTTTAATGAAAAAAAAAATACAACCTTATCAACTAATATATTTGTGTTTATTGACTGCATAATAAACAGTATTGGTGATTGATGTTGCTCAGTTGTTATGACTGAAGAGAATAGTTTGGTGTTTTAGCAGTGGGTGTTTGTTTACTTTTTGGGGTGTGTATATTGACTTTTATGTCGAAGGATTGATGTTCATTTGACGTGCATATAGTGGGCTTGTCATTTGGTTGACTAACTATTGAAATAAAACGGTATTTCAAATTATATGTAATATTAATGTCAAAACTGGCATAGGCGAAGCATGGTTCAACTTCACTGTCAAGAATGTGTACCCCACATTGAGCAGGTGGTAGGCCTTTCTGTCAGACTCACGGTGTGTTCCCTGACTTCACCCATACTTTCTTGTTCTCATGTGGACCAGGAATACCCACATCTCTTCCAAAATGCCACAGGCTATAGCAGCAACCTCCTGTGCGCTTTTATGAAAACCTGAGTGGTCTGAAAAAGCTCATGTAAGCAGCAGGAACCTGAACAGTGTGCGTGTTGTTTTACGACCTCGTCTACAATGATGTCATGTTGTCGGAGGAGAAAATTAGTTCCATCAACACAGAAGGACCAGATCCTGTTGTTCCCTACAGTGAGCTAGAGGGCTCCTTTGGCATTGGACTGGGGGCACATGTGATTACACACATGTGGTTTGTGTATGCACACACACACACACACACCATCTTGCAGCACTTTCAGATGTATAAGTTAGTTTTTTAAGCACATAATCATGGGCAGGGAGACCTGTAGCCCTGTAGCTGCTCAGCAAGCAGCAATTAAACACACACTCTTGCACCTAGCAAAATGGCTCCAAATGTAGAGTACATGGAAGATCTGTTGTTGTTTTTCTCTTTTTTTTTTTTTTAAATTTGTTTGTTTTTCGTTTTCTTTGGTTGTACCCTACTCTATATAAAACTACTGAGAGGAAGATACCAACCGCTTTATTTCATTTAAATGCATAATTGATATTTATGATTTGGTTTATAGTAAAAATTACATTCTAAAATATGCTTTGTTTTAGATAACTGCTCTCTTATTTTGTATGTCATACATTGCTGAATGTGAACACTACTGATATTTGCCCTGAACCAGTTAAAGAGAACATAGACTATTTTTGGACTTATGGACTATTTAAAAATAGAATCACAAAAATGTTTGGAAAGTATGGAAAACGCAAATAAGTTAAAAAAAAAAATCCACAATGTCTTACTTTGACTTTCATTCAAAGTATTTATAACAGCATGAACTTTGGATATTTTTTATTTGGTCATCTTCATTTAATTTGTGAGTAAACATCTAATTATGCATTTCAGGCAGCACGTTCCAAAAAAGAGTAATTTAGGTTAGTAATGAGGTAAAAAACAAAATAATTGTCATTTATACAGGAGATTATAATCATGATTTGAAGGTACAAAAGCAGCATCTAGGAAAATCTTTCAATAATCAACAAATTATTGTTTGAAAATGTTCCTGAAAGAAAGATTGAAGGATTTTACAGTTTTCTTCCTTAACAGTGCATAATATCATTAAACTAATCAAGGAATCTGGAGGAGTTTTGATTGATAAAGGCCTAGGGTGCAAGCTTAATCTGAATGCCTGTAATCTTCGATCAGAGAGCACTGCATCGAGAACCATCATTCAACAATTGCTGTTATAACCACTTTTGTCAAACCTTTATTGAACACTACAATACAGAGTTACATTCACGAATGCCACTTCAAATTTATATGATACCTCATGTTAACCATGTGCTGAATCACCATGTCAACTTTTCTGGGTTCAGTGGCATCTGGGATGGACCATCACACTGGAAACCTGTATTGTGGTCAAAGATATATTTTTGGAATAAATCAATGTTGTGTGCTGTGGACCAAAGACAAGAAGGAACTGTCAGACTGCCATCAGTAAATCTATGCATTTTGCAACAACACATTGCAAAACCTGTGCTGCACACATTATTAAGAAGATTATTAAGACCCTCCATATTATTGCACAGGGAGGATTGGGCAATATAACACCATCCTCCACGTTATCTTCTGTGCCAAAATGTCATGTGTGAGAATTAGGGGCAGTGTTACAGAGTGGTCAATGCTTTACCAATCAAACTTTTCATGGATAGTGCAGGAAAATACAGGAATGGATGTTTATTATCAAATACAGTGTGGACCTGGAAAAAAACTTCAGCTATGTTGGGTTTATACTGTCTGCAATTAAATAAAAGACGAAGTAAATGAAATATAATTTTTATAATTGTATGTAATATATATATATATATATATATATATATATATATATACTTTTTGCATTTCTCCCAGTGTTCCATTTTTCTGATTTGATCTGATTTTTATTTAAAAGCATGTAGTGGAAGTAAAAAACTCGCTTAACCCACCACTGCAGGGAACTGGGTTTGAACCTTGGAATTTACATGCCCCCATAAAGTGGGTCTGATGGCTCCCCTGATATGAAATCAATTCATGGTCTTTTTGACAAGTGATTTGTAAGCATTGCCCATATGAGACATTGATAATAAAATAAATAGTCACTTTGTGAACCCTTTGTGAATTGCTTGTATTTCTACAGCTTGCTTACTTTTTATTTGGTTCATTTCAATGTTTCAGAATCAGTAGCTATTTTTGGCAGACAAAAGGTTACTCTGTGCGTGCGTGCGTGTGTGCGCACTTTCTTTTTTCATATATATTTTTTTTAATTTATATAAATATATTTATTTATATATATATATATGTGTGTGTATGTATGTATGTGTGTGTGTGTGTGTGTGTGTGTGTGTGTGTGTGTGTGTGTGTGTGTGTGTATGAACATATATATATGAACATGCCCTATGTTACAAGACGAGACGTGCTATACTTTATGTAACATATTAAATGTTTATTGAACCTTTATTGTGTGATATACACGTATAAACAAGAGCTACTGTTGCTTACAGTCTTTGTTCATTGAAAAATAAATTTGCAAACAAGTTTTTCAAACGATCTACAACACAAAGTATAGATACTCAGCATGCGAAGCATAATACTGTAAACAAGTTACTTACTAAATTCCAGTCGACGTTTGAAGAACTTATCCAGTGTGATCTCATGTGTTCTCTTAACGGACTGCACTTGAACAAAATAAAGATAGTGGTAGGCGTGTTCACCTCCCGCTCGTTTTGCTCTTGTCAACTTTTTTCCTGAACCGGAATTTTGGTCCAAATAAACGAATAACATTACACGTGTATAATAGGATTTATTTTGGTACTTTAGGATTTGGTCCGAATAAACGGCTGATCCCATTAACCAGTGGCCCATTTAACCGGATTCGACTGTACCTACCTAACAAATTCTGCCCTAAAAAAAGTTTCAGGGCTTTAAAAACACTATTAATTAATCTCAGTAAATAGTGAAAAAGTATATGAATCAGGGGAGCGTGTGATGTGACGTTATGAGTGACGTTCCTTTGGATAAGGGTATCTGCTAAATGCTATAGATCAGTTGATCTGCCATACAAATTACCCAGTTCAAATAATGCCACATCATAAAATTAAAATCTCTTCAGAAAGGTACTTTGTCCAAAATATTCTGTTCATTTTTCTTATCTTGGTGCTATTGTGTTTTTTAAATGGGGATTTTAGTTTGGTGGTACTGTTTAGTAACTTGCAAAATGGTATTAAAAACCAATATGATAAGAGAGTCATGATGTGATCGTGATCCTGCAAAAAGCAATTTAAATAATATCCCTAATGTGAACCCATGGTGAAAATAGTGAGACTAAAGCTTTTGTGTATTACTTTGTATTCACCTCTCTTGTAATTCTCTCCATTTGTAAAGTGGCCTTGTTATAGTGTGCTTATGACTTGTGACCACAGATAATTTGCCATCTCTGATAAGGTCAGTGACTTTTTTATCTGTGCTGTCTCAGGAGCAGGAGCAGATCCGAGCCGACCTCAGTGCCGAAAAGCGAAGGATATCCGGAAAGCACGACGGCTACAAAAGGAGCAACAAAGACAACAAGAAGGAGACATTTTGCAATGTCAGAATTTAGTTCCATCAACCCCAGCATCTAATCAACCCAAAACCTTAGAAGAATTTATCTCTGACTCGGTTCCTGATGACGCCCTCCATCGCTTAGAGGTGAGAACTTTAGTTGTTTATTTCTGTTTTTATTGTACTGTCATTTTTGTTAAAACGTTTCTTGCTAAGTATGCTGAAGTAAAAGAGAAATGTACATTCACCTCCTTGTTTCTACACTCATTTTCCATTTGATCAGTTCCAATTACCATACAGAAGAACTATAATTCAGTAGTTCTACAATTACGGACTGCAGTCCATCCGTTTATCTACATACTTTATGTGGTGTTGCCGTGTTAGCATGCATCATGCTGGTATGTGCGGATTAGACACAGCAGTGCTGCTGGAGTTTTTAAACACATCAGTGTCACGTCAGTGCTGGGAAAAATGGGACCTCATCTGTATTGGTCTTGTAGGTTTCCTGGACTATAGAGAACCTTCTTTATGTAGGGAAACATCTACATACACAACAATTTACAAGTAAATTGTAATTCATCTGTTCACTCTTCACAATCTAAACATAATATAAATTGCAACCATAAAAATGGATGCAGCAAACTTTATTAAAAGCAAAATGTGTTCCTTTTTCAAAACCTTTGGCCACCACTGTATACTGTGTCTCTATAAGGAGCTGATAAAATGTACAATGAGTTCAGAAACATGGCGGATGTTATTGATAAAGTGATTGGTGAATGTAACTCTATAACTATCTGTCTACACGGTGCAATCCATTTTCTTTCACTACAGTTGCTTGGGTGAGGTCATTATAGATAAATGAATGTCCTTTTGTCCCATATTGGCAGTGCTGGATATGAAACGGGTACAGTCATGACCGGAATTGTTAGCACCCCTAAGATATTTCCAGTATTTATCCAGTATTTATTTATTTATCCAGTAAGTATTTTTTCCAGAAATGTATTGTAATTATTTTGTACATTTTTGTACATTTATTTCCTTTGTATGTGTATTGGAACAAAGCATAAAAAACCAGAAAAGGCTGTTATTGCTGTTATAAAAAGATAATTTCATGCAAAACAAAATTTTTTTTTTCAAAACCTTTTTGAAACAATAACTGAAATCAATGGCTTCTTATAACCATCAGCAAGCTTCTTGCACCTCTTAACTGGAATTTTGGATCACTCTTCTTTTCCAAATTGCTCCAAACAGTATCTCATCTTTAAAGGGTGCCTTCTCCCAACAGCAATTTTAAGATGTCTCCACAGGTGTCCAGTGGGATTTAAATCCAGACTTCTTGCTGGCAACTTAAGAACTCTCGAGTGCTTTGTTTCCATCCATTTCTCTGGGATTTTTGAAGTATGTTTGGGGTCGTTGTCCTCCTGGAAGACCCATGACCTAGGACACAAAACCAGCTTTTTTGACACTGAGCACTACTTTGCGATCTAAAATCCTTTGGTAATCTTCAGATTTCATGATACCTTGCACACAATCAAGGCACCCAGTGCTTGGGTGATGTGCTTTACCAAAAAGCTCTATCTTGGTCTCGTCTGTCCACAAGGCGTTTTCCCAGAAGAATTTTGGCTTACTCACATGTATTTTGGGAAACTGCAGTCTAGCTTTTTTATGTTTCTGTCTCCTGTTGGGTCTCCTGCCATAGCTTTTCATTTCATTCAAATGTCGATGGATTGTTTGCGCTGATTCTGATGCACCT
>JAUZST010011260.1:0-12003 GCA_034779995.1 Parotocinclus haroldoi | reverse complement strand
ATAGGAAGGAGAGAGAAATTTTTCCATAGGAGATAGAAATAGGACCTCTGTTTCTGAACAGTTTTTCAGAATGCGCTGTGCCATGTAACGTCTGTTTGCTTTAACGCTGAGGTTAAGGTTAGGCTTAAGAATTATAATAGCAAAGATATAGATCTAATTCCAGTCTGAATAACAGAAAACGTGTATGAACTCACACCTGTGACACCTGCTGACAGAAAAGAGAATTGCGGTCATCAAATTAATTAAAACTATGGTTCCTTTTTTCTTTATTTGTTTTCCTCCTCTGTGTTTCAAGTTTTATAAAATATACAAAGATAATAAGGACTCTATTGTACAGTAGAGTACTGTACTAAATGTTTTCATATTGTGTTTTAATTATTATAATGTTGATAAAAGTATTCTAAACTACTATGTGTGTGGTAATGTCCGTTCAGTGTCCTTTTATGTCAACATCCTTTTTGACAAAAAGTAATGCAAACGTTAAAGTTTCCCCTGACACTGCAGACTGACCCAGTTTGTTAAAAGCTAAATCAAGTGAGTCTGACCTATACTCGTATCCATATTAATTTAATTTCTGTGACTTTGCAGGGAGGGAACAATGCTGGCCACACAGTAGTGGTCGATGGGACAGAGTACGATTTTCATCTTCTTCCTAGTGGCATCATTAACACTAAATGCATATCACTTATTGGTAAGCAGTTCTATGTTAGCTCTGTCAGATGCATGTTAGTATACTGTATCATTAAATGATTCATGAAATATATGATAGATATATGATATTTATGGACGTTTTTGAATGTTATACATTAAAAGGTAGTAGTGTAAGTATTCAGTGTCATTACGAGGGTTAAGGTTTGATTATCTTATCAGTAGTGATTTTTACTGAATTGTAATTGTCTCTGTAAGTTTCATAAAAATACTCAATGGGAGACAGCTGGATTGTAAAGAAGAAGTAATAAAGAGTATTTTGAACATCGATTAGAAAACTCTTGGATAAGTACTTATTCGTCTGTTTACTCGCAGGTAATGGAGTAGTCATTCATCTTCCTGGCCTTTTTGAAGAGATTGACAAAAATGAGAAGAAAGGTAAAGTGTGATTTTATCTGGTGATTTTTGCCTAACAACATGAATACAGAGCAGATTTTGTTCTCTGGCACAAGCATCTGATATGTCTAACCAGTCCTGCTCTGAGAGGCATCTGTGGAACAGGTGTGTTTGACCGGATCCATGTTAAAGCAGGAAGGCACAGTAGAGTCACATGGTGGTAACTTTTTGTTGGATGTTTTTCATGTGATGAGTCCCACACTCGTGCCACAAATAGTCATCGGTAGATTCATGGTCAAATGAATTGATGCTATATGCTATAAATTACAGTAGATTTGAGCTCGAATCAAAATACTGTACTGATGACCTTTTTCTTTTACTCCTAGGCATGAAAGGATGGGAGAAAAGACTAGTCATCTCTGATAGAGCTCACATAGGTATGTTTGAACTGTTTTAACATGTCTCTATCGACGCTCTCCCCCTCTGTTTATGCTGTACAGCTTGTACAAGTGTTCCCTTCTGTTGCAAGTGCTTTTATCGTTTTACTTTGTGAATGTAATCTGAATGTTAATCTTGAATTCAAAGCTTCCCACATTTTGTAAATGCCAGGTGGTAAAGAGGGTTTTAAATGGCTTTGAAGTTTGGGACCGTGGTAGCCTAGTGGTTAAGGTACTGGACTCTATACCTAATGGTCCAGTGTTCAAATCCCACCTCTGCCAAGTTGCCACAGGGTCCTTAAGAAAGGCCCTTAACCCATGACTGCTTGGATTGTAAGACTGTATGAGTTGTAAGTCGCTCTGGATAAGGGCGTTCTGCTAAATGCTGTAAATGTAAGTTTGTTTTACCCATGCACACGTGGAAATGCAGCAGGACAGATAGCCTGTATTTTCATATACAGAGCTGTTATGAATGAAAAGGATTACGATGCTCTGTTCTGTGAGAAAGGCAATTAATACATCTTCTTCATTCCAATGGGGGAATGTTAAAAAAGCATGTTAGAAACTTGAAATGCTAGAATTTATGTTCATTGTTTATCATTGCAATACAAAGTTGGTAAATCTGTAATTTATGTTTTTTGTTAGTTTTTGATTTTCACCAGGCTGTGGATGGGTTGCAAGAAGTCCAGAGGCAAGCACAGGAAGGCAAGAAGTAAGGTCTTTCATTAAGATTTCATTCAACGACTGAACAGATGTCAGGAATGGAAATTCCCATGTTCATTCATGTACTCACGTGATCTTTTAATACAGCATAGGAACAACCAAGAAAGGCATTGGACCCACATACTCCTGCAAGGCATCTCGAACTGGACTTCGCGTCTGTGACCTTCTGGCAGATTTCAAAGAGTTTTCCACTAAGTAAACTCACAGCATGTTTCAAAGCAGATATTACAGTGCGCTACCGATGCCTGGCTTATTCTTCCATTTGAATAGGCTGTTCAAGTCTTTGAAATATCTGACTATGTGCTTTGAATTGACAGAGCGGAGGCTCTTGAAATGTGACATTGAAAAAGATTGCATTTAGCTTTTTGCATTATTATGTATGTTATGAAGTCTCAGAAAATGTGAACTCTTACCCATTACTGCTGTTTAAACCACAAACACGGGAGCTCTTCCAAGTTCTCCTTAGGAAGCATAGCCCAGGCTTTAGATCATGTGGTAGAAGGTCACAACTTAAACTGCTCCTGAACTGCTCTACGATTTCTTTTTTAGATTCAAAAACCTGGCATTGCAGTACCAGTCCATGTACCCGGCTCTTAAGGTGGATGTTGAGGGTGAACTAAAAAAACTGAAAGTCAGTAAAACCATTGCAGAGCTTTCATTCTCTCACAAATGCAGAAAGCAATTTGTAACTCCGACCCAACCATTTGCAGGATTATGCGGAGAGAATAAGACCCATGGTGAGAGATGGCATATATTTTATGTATGATGCTATTCATGGACCCCAAAAGAAAATCCTTGTGGAGGGAGCAAATGCTGCCCTCCTAGACATTGACTTTGGTAATGCACATCCCAGAGACTGCTATATGTACAACCATATAAGGTAAAGCATTATTAAAGCTACAATGTCTGTGCTCTGTCTAGGAACATATCCGTTTGTGACATCATCTAACTGCACCGTTGGTGGTGTGTGCACCGGTCTTGGAATCCCCCCAGCCAACATTGGAGATGTGTATGGAGTATCAAAAGCTTACACCACTAGAGTGGGCATTGGTGCCTTCCCAACAGAACAACTCAATGTAAGAGCTCTTGCGTCATTGTTAGACAAATGGCAGGCAGCCAAAAATACGCTTACCGGTACACTGAATTATAGCAGTACCAGCAAAAGAAATAAGACATCAAGAAGTGAGGAGTTGTTGAGTTTGAAACTTTACATTTGAAAGTTGACTGTTAGCCTGGCTACAAGATGACATACAATTGGGGATGGGGGCATACAGGTTCTGTATGGTATCCTGGTATACACTTTTGCCAAAAGAAGGGCCTGTTCATAATGCACACTTATAGGCTGATGAAACTCAGCTGGAGAAAAATCTGGCAACTTGGCAGGCCAAGGAAGTGTTGCTGTCTGGCAGAGACATTCCTGGGAAATCCTTGTTGTGTGTGTATGAGCATGATTCTGCTGAAAAATGCTAGTTGGAAGCCCTGCCATAAGAGGAAATGGCCAACAGTGTGTTGCTCACAGCAAAGGAAGAATTGAAGTAACCATCACAAGGCCTTTATACTCTTCTCCGAGCCCAAACCAAACCTGGATTCCTCACCAAAGACGATCCTTAGCAATCCAAGTTTTTCGTTCAATACCTCCCTCAAAGTCTGCCAGCTGGGTAAAATGACTTTCAGTGCATTTCTGAAGCATATCTAGCAGTCAATGAGCTCTTAATAAAAGGTACACTATCCAAAAATGGGCTTTAAGAGCCTTTTTTATAGGGTAGCAAGGGAAGTACTTTTTCCCTCTTGTGGCTAATCAGACCATTTACATATCTGCCTGAGAGCAACTCAGGAATAACTGCATGCCAAATTTTGCAGCAATTTTGCAGTCTGGCATTTCCATCTGGGTGCATTATTCACAAATCCAATCTGGTAGATATATGCAAAGTCTTTGATATAATAACTGGTAACATCTCCTTTAGCAGTAGTGGCATTTCTGATCAACCTGTGTTGATTATAGGGGCTCTACTTTCTAACGTGTTTTGGGCAGGAGTATCCTGGTGGAGCTCATCCCTCTCCAGGCTACAAACACACACTCATACTGGGGCATTTTAGGGCAATCAATTAAACCTAATGCATGTATGAATGTGGGAGGAAAGCAGAGTAAAATAAGCCTATGAGTGATTGGTCGATTAATTGACGAAGATGTGAAATGTACAGTTGTTTGCTGTTAGTTTCGTATGTGTATTGTTACTTAGTGAAGATCAGGCCACAAGTAATGTAAAACTGGTGCGTTTACAAACTTTTTCTTTGAACTCTATCATCCCTGCTATTATTATACACAGACATACCAGATGGACAGATGAAGGTCAAGGTGACAGATGGATAAGGAATAACTGGCAGCACAAGGTTTAAGGCAGGAACCAACCCTAGACAGTGCCAGTCTATTTCTGGGCACATCCAAACACACGCTGACTTACAATGGGACATTTTACAGACACTTACACGTCTTGAAATGAAATGAGCGATGAAACCATTAGATAGGACATTCTGTTTCTCAGGAAATTTTGCATATCCATGGTCTGTAGATATAGAATAAATCTCCTGACCTTCCCTTGTCACTGTCTGGGGGAATTACCTTACTGGAACAGCTGTCCCATGGAGGACTAAAGTGCAACACTGCTCTAATAACCATCACGTGGACTGAAGATAACTTTAGGCTCTGGTACTCAGACAACAATTTGGTTTTAGAATGTGAGTGCAGACTGGTCAAGTCAGGGTTAGCCTTACACACATGCTTACTAGACCAAAATGTTATGGTATTCTTTCATATTTGACATATTAAGGATTCAGATAGCAAGCTGAGGAGCCAAACAAGAACAACTCTGATATATATATATATATATATAACTTTTGCATTTGGGTGGCACATGTAAGGCCTGTGCAGTGGTTAAACTGTTACCTCACACCTCAAATTATTCCTGACTTGGACTCTGTTTGGGGGTGGAGCTTGAATATTGTCGCTGTGTATCCATGGCTTTCCTACCACATTCATAAGACATGCGTTATATCACTTGGTGGTCTGATAACAGCCAAAATCAGTTTCAGTTTAATCTGATTTTCATATCTGCTCATGGCAGTAAGCTAATCAGTGCATCTGTGGCATCTCACCCTTCTCTGTCTGTTGCAGTGATTGCTAAAATCATCATACTGGTGTGAGTGTGTGCATCACAGGACTAGAGTCAACATTTACAAAGTTCTTTTTGAAGAGATTTCAAAATTTTGACATATATGCAATCGCCTGCTACTTTATTAGGTACACCTTGCTAGTACAGAGTTGGACCCCCTTTGGGCTTCAGATGTGCCTTCAGTCTTTGTGGCATAGATTGGCAAGAAAATTTGAGAACGATTTTGGTCCCTGTTGACATGATCACCTGTACTTCCACATAACAATAGTTCACTATTGGACTGAGATTTGATGACTGTGGAGGTCTTTAAATACCCTGAACTCGTTGTCATGTTCTATATAAAAACCAGCTTGAGATGATCTGACCTTTGGGACATAGAAGATGCAACATTACTAAGGTTCCCAGTTGGTATTAAGGGTCAAGAAAATATTCCCCACACCATTACATCACCAGCAGCCTGAACCATTGGTACTAGGTAGGATGGCTCTATGCTTTCATGTTGTTTATGCTAAATTATGATCTTACCATCCGAATGTGAAATCTCGATTCATCAGAACAACCAATGCTTTTCAGTTCCATTCCATTTCAGTTGCTGCCATATGATTGGCCAATTCGATTTTTGTACCAGGTGTACCTAATAAAGTAGCCAATTTGAAAAGAGTCATATTCTGAACTCATTTCTCTTATTGATCGTTTGTGATGTGGTTAGTGATTGGCAAGTCACTGTACATCTTTTCCTACGTGTCTTACAAAAAGAAACTGTAGATGCATTTCAGAGCAGTAATAAAGTTCTGTAAATGGTCTTCAGGAGAAAGTGCTTTTTCCTTGCTTTTTACTGTTTAGGCTGTAGGGGAACTGTTACAGACTAGAGGACATGAGGTTGGTGTTACCACAGGCAGGAAGAGACGCTGTGGCTGGCTGGACTTGGTCATCCTTAGATATGCACACATGATTAATGGATTCACTGCGTGAGTGGAGTACTATTTAAGTCGTCATGTGAAATAGATCAGTCATACCAAAGGTATTTTTGTTGTTGTTTTTTTAAATTATCATGTATTTTCGTCTTTCTGCAGCATTGCTTTGACTAAACTGGACATACTTGATGTACTCGATGAGATTAAAGTGGGTGTCGCTTACAAACTCAACGGAAAACGAATCCCTCATTTCCCAGGTAAACATTAGTAGAATCAGGATTGTTTCATCAGCATGACTTATTGTGTAGTTGTAATTCATTCATTAATTTTACAGCTTGAGATAACCGAGGGGGCAGTTTTTGTCCTAATTGACAGCGCACTATCTAGTAATCCTTGTCACATGACAGCTAACAGTCTGAAACAATGATGGCTTTCTGCAGACCCGATGCCAGAACTGCGAAAGCCACAAGGGGGCAGCGTATTCATGCAATGGTTGGTAAATGTATAAGTTGTAATGTGCGTTGGCGCTTTAAAGTTTGTGAATCCTTTAGAAGTACCTATATTTATGAACAAATGTGACATACAAATCAACAAGATTTTCATGTGTGCTACAAGTAGTTAAAGAGAAATGGTTTTCCTCACACAAATTGCTCCGTCAAGACTGTGACTTGGACAAAAAAATGCATTTTCCTTTATTCTTTTGGAGAGTTACTTTTGGTTATGCTTAGGTTCTTGTCTTGTTGCATGAACTGCTGTCTCTTGAGAGTCTGTTCACGTACAGTTGTCCTGACATTTTCCTTTCGAATTTGCTGATATAATTCAGAACTCATTGTTCCATCAACAATACCAAAGTATTCTTTCGCAACAAATGCAACAAAACGGGCCAGACCCATTGTAATACCACCATCATGTTTCACAGATGTGATAAGGATCTTATGTTGCAGTGCAGTCTTTTCCATTCTAAAGAAATGATGCCTTTAAAATATACCAAAGTACTGATTTGGTCTTATCCTAGTGACTCATGTCATGCTTAGCTTTGTTGTTTAGTGTTGTCTGGATTTATGGTCTCACGAACACTTTTCAGTCTAGAGAAAGGCCTTTAGTTGCTTAAAAGTTACCCATGGTTCCTTCTTCTATTCTTTCACAGCCTGTCTAACTGTGGACTGGTGAAGTCAAAATGCTGTAGAGAACGTTCGTAGCCTTTTCCTACCGTATGAGCATAAACAGTTGACGACCTGAGCAATAATGTTTGTTCATGCCATGATATGATTCCACAAAGCAAAAGTCAGACTGATAAATCCCTGTTCTTTAAATGAAAAATACTCCCACCCAATTGGCATCAGATTTATAGACTACACCTGACCCCAATTTCACCTTCAGATTAACTGCTGATCATAGAGGTTGATGTATTTTGCCATTTCTCTCGATTGTTCTCTTTAACTTTGTTTAGGATTACAGAACTATAAAAATTTGGTGTTTACAAACTTTCAAGAATGACTGTAACATTTTGTTATTAACTGGAGACTGTTAACTTTATTAAATACATATTTAGTAATATGAGTCATATTTAATATATGTTTATAATATATGTACGTTTATATATTTTATAATTATTTTACTATTGTTGTTGTTAATTATTATACAAGTCTTATATAAATAGATTTTTTGTTTGCTGCATACATTTTACTGTCTATATCTATATATTTGATTATTTTGCTGGATATTTGTATTTTTTCCATTTAAACAAAGCAGTGAAGCTACATCAGAAAAAAATTGCTGGGCCTGAAGATTTGTGGGTAGGCAGTGCCCAAATAACCATCCCCCAGATGCCTTCCTTTCATCCCCCGTGTGCCTTCTTTCTAATCTTTTAAAGCTGCTGCTCATGCAACATCAAAGAGGAGTGAACCAGGCCCACGACATGCCATTCAGTGGCAGGTATAGGCACCAAAATTAACAGGTGGAAATATATCTTGCTCTTGCTTGTTTCAAATGTGTAACCACAGTGCCCCTGTCCAGATAAGATGAACATTCTAAGTTATATGGCCTAAGAAGACCAATTAGGCAAATCTTATCTCTCCTTTTTATTAATAAGGGTATGAGCCATTTAACAACGATCAACGTCTGCTCACTTTACTGTCTGAGGTCTTTACTGTCTGCTGTCTATAATAATAAATTATAATAAGAAATTAAAATCATTTTTAACCCTGGATGATAAACAACCAATTGCTGTGGATCTACGAGCAGAGACGGAAGTTTAAGAGCAGGAAGTATGTCATTTGCCTCTGTATGTGTGTTTGTGTGTGTGTGTGTGTGTGTGTGTGTGTGTGTGTAGCTCACATTTTGAGTAGAGGCTTTACGTTGGTTGAGGTGTTTAGAGACTTTTTGTGGAAGTTACTCATGTTTGTGTATATGAGTTTCTGCTACTTGTTTGTAACAAACTGTAAATGATGTTTGCTAGTGTGCCTGTTCTGTTAAAGGTAGTACTCCTTTATATTTACATTAAAGTGGCTTAAAACACTGTGTGACTATTGTAACATCCAACCAGTGTCCATTTTGGTCAGCAATCTGTTTCACAGAACATAATATGGTTATTAAACGACACATACCTTTATTAGATTTCTCATACAATATGACCTCAGTCCATACTCTAATCTCATAGAGATAATGGACTATGCCATAATGCCTCAAAAGAAGCTCCCAGTAGTCTTTAGTACATATCTGAATTGTGTTCTTCAGTGCTTTGCTGGGCATTTAGACTGTTTTCATTGCATGAAAGAGTTATATCACATAAAGGTCCTAAGACGAGCAAATTGGCTCTGTTTCTTCACTTTGAAATTGGGAGAGTCGCTGGTTCCAGTTTTATGAACAGTACTGTGTGAGCTAAATGAACTAGAGGGATTTTTTTACTGCTCTAACTTATCTTTATGCATCTATCCCAAGGTTAGCTAGTCCACTATCTGATCTGTCCTTCCCTGTATAAAATGGTGCAGATTTGCCCTTGTGGACAGATTACACTCGCTTTCCTTACAAACTTCTTATTTTCTGAACATTAAGCAAACATGGAGGTGTTGCAGAAGGTAGAAGTGGAGTATGAGACCTTGCCTGGCTGGAAAACAGACACCTCAGCAGCCAGAAAGTGGAACGAACTGCCTCCCAAAGCCCAGAACTACATCCGCTTTGTGGAGAACCACATTGGTGTGCCTAGTAAGTCAATCATACAGCTTTGAAAATGTAAAAAATGCAGTGTTGTATGCGGATGTTGTAACTCATATATCTGTCTTATTGCAGTTAAATGGGTAGGTGTAGGCAAGTCCAGAGAGTGCATGATACAGATGTTCTAGAGTGCCTGCCCTCCACTGACATCAGGAATCCAGCAACAAAAGATTCTCACAGGAAACGTCATTACAGTCCCTCGAATGTCAGAGCAACTACGACAGTCACATCTTTAAGACTTTCTATTGATAACAGGTCATGTCGAGGCATTACTTCCCTCAAACATTGCAATTTCTTCTTCTTTGGAGAATGTGATAGCCATGTACATGTAACCACTTTGTTTGACTGTGTGTTTATTACAGAAGATCAAAACAGAAGTAATGTTCTTGTAAACTTTGATACTATTGAGTTAGTTGAGGTTTTACAATATAGGTAATAATGTGCCAACAAACACCAGTTTTCAACCAGAAGTGTTATTATTATTATTATTATTATTTCAGCACTGACGTGAATTCTCTGTAACTTGATGGTCCCAATAAAAAGGTCAGGAATATGTTTATTGCTCTTCAAGTAATATTGCATGAAGTTTGTCTGTTCGTATGAAAGAACATGAGAGGTTCTATATTCCAATTCGTTTTTCTTTCCTTGTTTTCCTGGGACTGCTCCCGAATAAATGTTTCACACAGCTTTGTTTCATGTGAGATATTTTGATATAAAGGCCATCAGTCTAGTCACTGCAGAAATAGATACAGACACAGAACATTCTGTACCTTTGACCTATGCCAAGAACGGTCTGCAAGTGGTGCCAGTAAAACTAGACATAAATGTCATCTGAAGATCAAGTCAAAAAAGAGAGAGAAATAAAACAATGCTTGGTGCTAAATTTTCATTCAATCAATTACATTTTCATTTAAGACACCATCTGGCAGCAACACTGTTTGAAAAAAACCTTTGTGAAGGTTTGTAGGATGGATTTTTAAATGGATTTTGATGTTTGTGATTTTAGCTTGCAAATAAATTACAGCTTACAAGTAAAGTACAGTAAATTGTATTAAATTACATTTCAGGATAGCTGATGTCCATGCAAAATCAGTTTTTTTTAAACTACAACAGTATAGCGTGCCTACATTCTGATTGTGGTTATGGTCATTAGGAATAGATTGCAAAATGTATCATCAAACTGCCCCAGTCAGACTTGAAGATTCACCAGATAGGGTGTCAGGGAATTAAAAGAGCACTGAAAGTGTGTAATTAATTCAGCACGTTATGTGAACTCTTCCCAAAATTTGTATGTATTTTACAATAACAATTCATTCATTCATCCATTATCTTCCTCTTAATCCACATGGGGTCGCGGGCCAAGCGGTGCCCACCCAGCAACTCTGGGCTCAAGGGCAAGGACAACCCTAGATGGGGTGCCATTCCATCATAGGGCACAGTCACACACTAAGGGCCACCAATTAACCTAGCGTGCATGTCTGTTGGACTGTGGGTGGAAACTGGAGTACCCAGAGTAAACCCACGCAGCCACAGGGAGGACATGCAGACACAGAAAGGAAGCAGACCGCTCCACCCTGGAATTGAACCCGGGACCTTCTTTCTGTGAAGCAGCAGTGCTACCCACCAAGCAACAATTAATTCCAATAAAAATGTATTCCAACATTTTGCTGAGACTGATCCACTACTCAAATAGTACCAGATCTGTGTTGGCCCTGTGGGGGTCCTAATCATTGGATTAAACAGAGTAAAGGGAAGCTTTTAGTGGGACAGATGGACTATATTCTCTATTTGTAGAACAACAAAGTGCTTCTTTGATTATTCAGTTAGGGGAACTTTTATAATAGATTACTGACAGGGCTGGACACGCTATGCAATTCTATGCATTCACCACAAGCACTACATTTCCCATAATGCCCCAGCATCTTTCTCAAAGCTTGTGTGGCTAATGCTTTCAGTCAGAGTCAGTTTTGTTCTCATGGAGTAATGGACAACTGCAAATAGTTACAAAAAGATCAGCCACACTGCAGACAAATTAGCATGGGGCTCAGCTGTACGTTAATGGCAAATACCAAAAGTTCTTCAGTCTGAATTTGTTCTTTTTTCCTCATTCATGGACGCCTACTTTATTGCTAAGTCACTTAATCGATTCATTTAACAGGCTTATTTTACATTCAAAATTGTGCCCTTACGACTTATTGGCAAGTCCCAAAGCATTTATATTTATGTAATTTAGCAGAGGCTCTTATCCAGAGCGACGTACAATTAATACAGTCTTACAATCCAAGCAATTGTGTGTTAAGAGCCTTGCTTAGGGACCCAACTGTGGCAGGGGTCGTTTTTGAACCCTGGACCTTTTGGTCCATAGTCCAAACCAGTTCCAAAACAGAGGGGTACAGGTGTGCTCTCTAAATTCTGTGTATACCTGGGTGTTAGCAAATCCACGAGTCGGGTCAGTCAGGTATGACTGATTGTAGCCTCCGAACACCAGAGGCGCTGCCGGCT